>CAJNIZ010047181.1:77670-88004 GCA_905231905.1 Symbiodinium pilosum | reverse complement strand
AATTTTGACAATCCCCCAAGTACAGCTCTTCTTGTAGTAGGCCTTACTCTGTAATAGCACTCCTTAGCCCTAAACCTTAAACCCCTAAAACCTAAACCCTAAAACATGTTACTAGAGTACTCCCAATTTAAGATACCACTCAGGTGTAAGTCATCTCTGAGACCCCCGAACAAACAAAACACAACTTACAGGAAAAAACAAAGTATGGCCTTCTATAAAACCTTGGTTTAGAGCTTAGGGTTAAAGGCAACTTTTGGCAGGGTAGCTCGTGCCTAGACAATTCTAAACCTAAATTCGAAGCCCTCGACCCCACATCCGAAGCTCTAAACCCTAAGCCCGAAACCCTAAACCCTATTCTCTAGACCCTAACGACGAAGTCCTAAACCCAACACCCCAAGTACTAGTGCTAAACCTTACCTAAAGTCCTGAACCCTAAACTCTACATCCTGAACCCGAAATCCGAAACCCTACATCTACAACCCTGAGTCCTAAAACCGCAACCCTAAACCCTAAGGCCTCAAAGCCACATCCCTATAGAACCCCTATGTAACCCCTGTAGAACCCCAATAGACATCCCTGTAAAACCCCTGTAAATACCCGTATAAACCTAAACCCTAAATCCTAAACTCTAAACCCTCAATTCATGAGGCCGGCCAGCTGCGTGCGTCTGCAGCCGATGCCCGCAGTTCGTAATCTCAGTCGTAAGCCCTACGGGCCTGAGCTGGCTAGGTGAAGGGTTTAGGGGGTTGATAATATAATAGGGCTCAGGGTTTAGGGCTTAGGGTTTAGGGCTGAGGGCTTAGGTTTAGGGTTAGGGTTTAGGGCTCAGGTTAAGAGTTTTGCGCGGGTTTGGGGCGAAGTTTCTGCGGGTCTCCGTTCTGTCTTTTGCACTATACCACGCGTATTTACCTAGACTTGAAGGTGTAGGGTTCTGGGTTTAAGTTTTAGGTTCTAGGGTTTACGGTTGAAGGGTTTAGGACTTAGGGTGTCGGGTTTACGGTTGAGAGTTTGGGTGTATTAAAGGTTCCCCTTTTGAAATAAGCAGGGTTGATAGGTCTTAAGAAAAGGGTAACTTAAATTTACAGATGACACCTCAGGTGCATGGCTGGTAAGAGGCACATCACCTGCCTACTAAAAACATGCACCTGAACTCAAAACCCTAAACTCTTCACTCTTCCTCGCTGTCTTATCCGGGATGTGTCCAGTTGGGATATGCTTTTGGCGGCGTAGCCGGGCTCATAGACTTGAGGTGACGTACCCTACACCCTAAACCACGTTGCCAGCCTTTGTGGCGGAATGGCCGGGGCTTTGGCAGCCAACAGCTCGTCACCCACGGCGGCAATTGCATCATATACTGTGGTGTCGGCGGGCGGCCGAGGGAATTTCGGACGATCCTCTTGTCCACCATGAGACCTAGGGTTCAGGATGTAAAGTGTCAGTCAATTCTGATCATATTGCTCGTGGCAATCCGTTCTTCTTAGTGAATGTTCTAGGAACTACGACATACTACAAAAGAACCCCCCCATGGCCACTCTTCAGTCCTGAGGCAACCCTAGCATTGACAGCACTTATGAAATTTTGGGAGGTCCAAGGGATTTGAAACTCGCTTGATTGACAAGTATGCCAGAACACAAATGCTTTAGATAGATAGTTCCCAAAATTCTGGGGCCCTTTTGGCTATAGGTTAGAGCACGGCACCTACAATTTCGGG
Source organism: Symbiodinium pilosum (assembly GCA_905231905.1). NCBI lineage: Eukaryota > Dinophyceae > Suessiales > Symbiodiniaceae > Symbiodinium > Symbiodinium pilosum. The sequence continues at coordinate 86,293 of CAJNIZ010047181.1, read as the reverse complement.
GTACCAAAACGGGACCCTACTTTTGGGAATTTCATATGGACTGTAAGTGGCATGCTGAACTTTCGGGCTCTGACAGCCGTGGGTGGGGCCTTACAGCAGGCAGGGCTTGAGGCTGTAAGGCTTCGGGAAGATGTTGGTGTCTCAGCCTTCACCCTAATCCCAGACCCCCTAAAGGATCCAAAAAATTGAATCCCTAAATGACCCCCATTACTACATTGGGGAACCCAGGGGATTATTAAGGGGTTCCATTTGTTTGATCCTTTAAGGGGTCTGGGATGGGGTCTGCAGAACCTGAACACGAAAAGCTCGCCCACCTAGCACCGTCAACCTTCCCCCCTCAGCCCACACTCTGTAGCCGAGAACCGCCAGGAACAAACCATCGAGAAGCCCAACAGCACATACTGTAGGCTGCGGAGGCTAAAGTGATTCCTTACACCACATTGAAGTCTACTTGAAGTACCCCATACCATTAATCTACAAGAAGGCTAAGACTTCATTAATTTTGGAGTGCCTATAGCACCCCTTAAGCCCATACCCCAGTCTTAGGCCATGACCACTGCGCTTGCAGCGGAGAGGACGACCTTGTAAAGGCTGTGGAGTGTCTGGGATTTGGGGGTTTAGGGTTTTATGTAGGGAGTGCCTAGGTAACCAAACGACCAGAAAAATTGTTGCTCCTCGAACAACAACCTCCTAGGTAAGAACCCTAATTTACGAGGGAACAACTATTTGTGGTTTCTGGTTGCCTGGCGCCAGGTATCTTTCGGCACTATGCAGGGCTTCCCCGCATCGTATAGTTCTACTTAAGCGCTATACTGATATGAGGGTTCCTCAAAATTCACACGAGTCTTGGGGCCCTGGATCCTTGAAGCAAGTGGAAGCATGTTCAGCACTTTTCTTATTATCGTCACTGGTTATTCTCATTATCATTTCGGTTTATTGTTCCTGTTCTCTTGCATAGTGAAAACTGCCAGTATCCCCGTTGATAACCCCTTTAGTAGGTCCCCAACCCTAAACCCTAAACCCTAAACCCTATATAATCCCCTATACAACCCCTTTTATGGAGTTTAGATTATGGCCCACAGGATGGGCCCTACAAGCGAGAGCCAGGGGTTAGCCTCGAAGCCACGAGAAATCTTTAGCTGACCTTTCCCCAAACCCTTAAAGTATGTAGAATAATGGCCTTTTGGGCTGTTTTGAGGGATTTGGGGCTATTATTTAACCTACTTTTGGGGTTTAGGTCTGCAACTTTATCAGAGCCTCCAGATGAACAGACCTCAAACCAAAACTCGCATGAAAACAACAAGCCATCACAAGCTCCGTGACGCAAAAGTGCACTTAGCACTGGGCGACTTCAACGTCTGCTCGCGCAGATACCCTAAACCCTAAACAAACTGGGATATAAGTATGCTGAACAACCAGGAAGTTTCGGCCACTAAGCCCTAAACCATAAACCCAAACCTCCAGGTGATCCTGTGCGCAAGGCGGGGTCTCGAAACCATCTCGCAACGCCTCGCGGCGTGATAGTGCTCTGAGGGGTTCTCAAAGCTGGAAGCTGTAGGGTGCAGAGTCCAAGGGATATATAGGAAGTATCAAGGGATTAGGGGTTCCCACTTAAGGACAGGACTGGGATGACTTTGACAAACTCCTCTTTGAGGAGCTCATCGAAGGTTAAAACTACTTTATTTAATATGGGCCCTGAATTCAAAGCTTCCCATATACCTAATATACACACTCTAAAGGCTCGAGACGCCCCCCCCCACAAAAAGCCAGAAGCCCTTATTTGGAGCATGTGTTTTTATTGTAATGGATTCTTGGGGGTACTTCTTCGTCATCATACAGAGAGTTGGGTCAACCCCCCACATGGGTACCACAAGGGACTCTTGTAGGTATATTAAGGCCATATTAACTGCATATTTGGCTACAATCTAGGGGAGTGACCTAAATGGAGGCTCTTCTTGAGAATTCCCACGTCTTCGCCTCTGCTCCAAGAAATCTAGACTCTAGCACACCCTTAGACCCTGAAGCCTCATTCTTCTAATCTAGAGCCCAAGGCTTCCCCCCAAAACCTAAACCCTCAATCCTAAAACCGAAGCCCTAAAACTCGTAAGCCCGTATGTATCTCAATAACCCCTTTAAGAATTCTTAGCCCGTGACGCTTGTCTGGGTTGCTGTTACTTACTGTAACAAGGACCTATAGCAACATAAACCCAAAACCCTACATACCCGTATTATGGTAACTTCATTTAAATTCGACAACAGAAGCCCAGTTTTCTGGCACCTGAAATCGATCTCTTGCCTTCTGTGCAAACATCCACTGAGGTGAGGCAAAGATCCATGGAGGGCTGTGTTTCCGCACTTTAGGGCTTAGAGTTTAGGGTTTAGGGCTTAGGCTTCTGGATTTTGGTTTAGGGTTCAGGGCTCAGGGATTAGTGTAGGACTTAGGCTCCTGGATTTTCGGTTTGAGGGCGCAGGTCTTAATGCTTGGGCTTAGGGTTTGCGGCTTAGGATTCAGGACTGAGGGTTTAAGGTTTGCCATACAGTTTGGGGCTTGGAGATCTGGGCCTGGGGGGGAATGGTGGATGTACAAAGACTAAACAGGGTGAATGTATTGGGGCTTTGGAGTTTAGAGCTTTAGGGGTTTAGTGTTTAGGGTTTGGGGGTTTTGGAGTTTAGGGTCTAGGGTTTCGAGGCCGGATCTTGAGCGACTTGCTGACCACCTGATAATACAAAACTCACAAAGGCAACAATCGCAGCATGTACTGTGGAATCATCGTATTCAAGCTGCTACACGAGACTGAGAAGTAGGACGTGAGAAATGGCAAGCCAGACTCAAAAGAGAACATCAGTTCTCCTGCATGCAGTGGGCCTAGGAGGATCCAAACTTCCTGACAATGCGTGAACGATTCCTGTTCCTGGTCGCTTAGATTCCGGACTTTGCAATCTCCCATTTTTGGCATGTAACCCCATATATTCCCTAGTTTCCATTTCATTTTCCATTTTCTTTTCCATTTGATTCTCCATTATAATAATGTCCATTTTTTCCATTATAATAGTTTCCATTTTATTTTCCATTATCCCAGCCTCTTTCCCAGGAATTTGCACGAGCCGGGGTGAGGCAGCCTAAGACTAGAACCCTCTCGTTGGAGGGTCTGGCGGGCTTCGCATTGAGCTGAGCTCGAAGTTTAGGTCACAGGGCTTACCCTAACGGTCCAAATACTTAGGGTTTGGGACCCCCTCAGCCATGAACCCTAAATCCTAAATCTTAGGCCCTAATTCTTAAGAATCATATACGTACCCAAAACCTGTACTACAATCTCTTTTCCCAAAATTCCAAACACCTGCCTGTTGGGTACTTGGACCCTGAGGGTCAGAGGCTTAGAAAAGTAGAGGTGTAAGTGAGGTTCTTGCAGACATTACTACGTCCTCCCGGAAGATGAAGGTAAGTGCATGAATCTATTCGGGCTCGTTGCATTGCCTGCTTGGATGCTAGAGCTACTCCTGTAGAACGGACTCAAACTGATACCATGTGCTCGAGGCCAGGATCCTGACTGACCTTACTATGCCAGTATCCTAGACCCTGAACCCTAAACCCTAAATCCTAAACGCTAAACTACTTGAATTCCCTCGGCGCGAGGTACTTGGGATCATGCAGGACATTTCATATCAGCCATAGCCTGGGTTGCCAAGGCCTAAACCAACAACACTCCATTGTTTTCTCACACTACCTCACTCCATTGTTTTCTCAAACTACCTCAAAGCTATCTTTGAGACAGACCCTATATTTCCTCTTTAACCATCTGAATCCCTATTACTTATCTCCGGACCGCCCAACTTTAATAAACTCCCAAATCCTAAGCCTAACACCCTATATCCACCGAGCCCCCTCCCCCCCGACGGTGGTGAGTGTCCCCGATTACGTCGTGGTGCTACGTGTGGGGGGCTCTTTGTGGAGAACTCTGTGTTGTACGGGCTGTCAGTACCCTATACCCCAAATTCTATGCCCGAAACCCTAGGCCCCCCAAAAAACCCAACTTTTTGAATCTGAAATCCTGAGCTATTAGCTCTAAGCTGGAGGACCCTGAACCTTTTGCATCCACCCCAGGCGCACGATTTCGGGAAACAGCAGCACACACTGCAAGGTTATTCTCCTCTCACAAAATACAGTAACCAAAGGGAGGACGGAGGACTAGCTTGCTCTCCTTAAACCTTAAACCCCTAAAACCCAGACACTAAACCTCCCATTAGTGCGTAGGACTTAGTTGAAACTGTGCAAAGCAGTCGGCACGAAGCTCTCCACTGCAAACGCGCACTGGTGTGTCTAAGCTTCAAAACCATGGGCTTAGTTTGGGTTTATAAACCCCCTATAAGTAGACACATTGTGGCTTTGGACATATTATAGCAAGATCCCCATATACCCCATATTCTATCTACATAAGGGGGACTACAGGGTATTTCGGCCCGTTTTAAGGTTTAGGGCGTATGGCCCTCACTCCAGGGGTCTCTGAATACCTAAGCCTAAGGTACACTGTGTAACTTTCTGGGCCCTAAGGAATCCATCTGAAAAGGGCCACGGCTACGGTTTTAGGATTTAGTATGTCGCATCTTAAAGTTTAGGCTCCATATTAGTGTCCATACTTGTAACCCTGGTTTTGATACTAGAAATCACAAAGATCCAAGCGCTCTAGGATTTCTCAGGGATTGGTAAGTTACTGAAGTAAAAAAAAAATCCCAAGCCTGAAATTCATGAGAAAGCCAAGAATATGTTCTTAAGGCTTTATTACGGGGCCATTATAACTCCTAAGATTTCTTGTGGTAACTGCTACAGGAAGGGGGAATGACCCAAAATTATCCGCGACTCACTTCGCATCAACGTGGTCATCGACCGAGTCAGTCCGTGCTCCACTCTGCGTAGTTCCTGGCTCAGAGGGTTGAGTGAAGAGTGTTTGGGTTTAGGGTTTAGGGTTTAGGGTTAAGGGTAAGGGATTCAGGGTTTAGGATGTAGGGTTTAGGGTTTCGGGTTTAAGGTTTCGTTTTCAGACCTTGGGATACTTTAGGGTCTACGCTTAGGCCATGCAATGTGTTCTTTTGAGAAAGCTAACAACGAGTGTCGACAGAAGGCCTTGCGCCTGCTTGTCAAAGTAGCGTCTGAGTAGGTTTTACGTCTCAAAAATGGTGGCAGAAGAGCAAGGAATCGGGAACTGAGGCAAAAAAAGCAACATGATAAAAAAAAAAAAAAACAACCAGAAAATGCCAAAATTGCTGTGCCACTTTGTGCCTTGCAGACCACGCGCTGCCTTCCAACCCGAAACCCTAAACCCTAATCCCTAAACCCTAATCCCAAGCCCTAAACAGCGTCAGCTTCGCATCCTAGGGCCTTCGCCCTAAATTTAGGGCTTTGGACGCCCACCTACGATGGTGCGCGGCGCTTCTGCCCGGCGACCTTGCTGGCACATGCCAACACAATCCCAAAGGGTCCATGCAGGTATACAGTATAGGGTTTAGGGTTCAGGGTCGGTACACAAGTATACACTGAAGTCCCAAACCCATACACCTACTTTAAGGCCTAAGTATATTCTATATACCTACTCTGAACCCTGAACCCTAAACCCTAAAATCTATACTGTATACCTACATGGAACCTTTGGGAATAGTGGAGCCAGCCTCGCACAGTCGCGCTTACAGTAGCACCCAGCTTAGGCTAAGTACTGGAGCCTGTTCAAGGGTTTAGGGTTTAGGGCTCAGGGCTTAGGGTTTAGGGCTTAGGGTTTAGGGTTTTGGGGTCTAGGGCTTTGGATTTAAGGTTTTGGGTTTAGGGTTTAGGGCTTTTTTTGCAGGACCTCTTAGGGTTTAGGGTTCAGGGGCCAGCATGAAGGCCTCCCCTCCCAAGACCCTCCTGCCAGGTCGAACCCCTACGTGACCACCTTGGTAACCCCGTTACTGAGGTTTAGGGTTTAGGGTTCTAGGGTTTAGGGTTTTAAGGTTTTAGGGTTTAGGGTTTAGGGTTTAGGGTAAATCCCTACATAACCCCTACACCACGGTACCTTTTAGAGGCCTGCAGGCCCTGGCGGCACAAAGAGCTCCCAACACAGCTCCAAGACTACTGAAGTCTGAAGCCTTCAAGAAAAGTGGGTTTAGGGTTTAGGGAAGTCCATTGCAGAGGTGTAGATATATTGGGATCATGGAAAAGAAAATGAAAACTATTATAGTATGTTGGGGTAATATTTGGATAATGGAAAATTGGAAGCTTCTATGTGTTCTTGGCCAGGATGGACTTAATTGAGCTTACCTGAACCCCACAAGTGTGTAGAATAATAGCCTCTTTGGCTATGTTTAGGGGTCTGGGGCTATCTTATTACATACTGTTGGGCTCCAGGTAGATCTTAAGGACTATAGGGAAGAGGTATGGGTAATTAGTCTGGCTGCCTGGGATGGCCGCAATGCGCTCGAAGCCGCTTTGTGCTTCAGGGAAACAGCGCAGCCAACCCTCAAATCATGCCCTAAACCCTGTGGCACGATGCCCCAAGCCCGAATCACCTGATCCCCTCGCCCTAAACCCTGAGCCCTAAGTCCTAAACCCTGAGCCCTAAACCCTAAAAACTCAAAACCAAACTCCTCGGGCTTGCGGTCCTTCCGCAGCTTGGTCTTGCCCTTTCTTCCACTTGCCCTTTCCTTTGCCCTTGGCCTTGAAAGATGGCTGAAGTGCGGGCTTTGGGTGCTTTGCAGCCAAGAGCGGAGGGTTTTGGACGGTTTTGGTTTCCGGGTCTAGTGTTTAGAGGTTAGGGTTAAGGGCTGAGAACGATCCAGGCTAGACATTACAATCCAGGCAAAGATGTAAACGCCGAGTGGCACTTTCAATGGCAAGGCTAAGTGAATACAGACATCTGGAAAACGTTAGGATGATAGAGGGGTGCTTTGTCCCGAAACCCTAAACCCTACACACTGAACACTTAAACCCTAAACACTAAGCCAATTCTGGATCTTCTCTGGCAACATCGATGGTAGCGCTAGGCTGCTAAAATCCCAGGGACACGTAGATAATTAGTATAGAGGGACATATAGGAATATAGGTATGGTGTTATACGGGTAGTGGATATAGTACTGAGGTCCCTCCAAGAAAATCACTCCAAACCCTAAACCTTTTCCTAAACCCATCCATAGTAACTTGAGCAAGATTTTCACATGTCTTACGGCCGCATGCCTCATCCTCAAGTACAAAGCCCACGCGGTTAAGGTTTAGGTTCTAGAGTCTACCCTACACCCTAAACCCTACATAGACCCCAAACCCCAAACTAAAAATCGCGATGTGCGCATATTTGGGGGTTCTGGGTTCGTTCAAGCCAGGCTACAAGTAGGATGACCATAGCACCTCTTGTTACAGCTTCGATTTAGGGTTCAGGGTTTCCCGCCAATTCTGGTAACCCAACACTCAAGAGCCCCTAAACTCTAACCATGCCTCCCAATCACGATCCCTTTCGTGAGAACCCTCCATTTATGCTCAGAAAGGTTTTGGGATGCTTGAAGAAGGAGCCGATTAGACGGACTCTCAGAATGGAGTAGGACCTAAACCCTTAACCTGCAGGCGCGCAGCGCATGGCTTACAAAGTCTCTGTAAACAATGAAAGATCTCCTTGGTGTTAGGGTTTAGGGTTTAGGGGAGATAGTAGGTGGGTTAATGACCTGTATAACCCAAATAATAACCCTAGATACCCCCATAGTTTTCCTGCGTACTACGTCCACCTGACACTCCAAATAGACATTCTTGATTTCTAAGCGCTTCTTTAGTTCAGAGCTTATGAACACGAATCTAGAGGAAACTGAGCTTACTGAAAACCCCAAGCCCATTACGGATGCCATGGCTTCGTACAAAATGCTTAGTGTCATGTGGTTGCGTACTAGACATTTATATACAGGAGTGTAAAGGAAACTCGTCGTACTTCGAGATTTCCTGGGAATTGACAGCCCTCTGAGAGGGCTTGAACCAGAATATGTACGTAGAGGGTCATGGGAAGTCAAACAGACTAATCTTACCTCTAGTGTTCAACACACATTCCCCAAAAAGTTGAATACTGATTCCTTGAAGGGAAATTGGCATTGAGGCAGGGCACCGTTTTTGCGGGGAAGACAAAACCCAAATCCTAAATCCCATATTATTTGGTAGTTTCCCAAAGTAGGGGGACCCAATATAAAAACCAAAACACTAAAATCACTGGGACTTTAAACCCCAAATCCTAGCCCAAAACACTAGAATCCTTAATATAGGGACCTTAAACCCCAAATCCTAACCCAAAGCACTAGTATCCTTAGTATAGGGACCTTAACCCCCTAATCCAACCCCCAAAACAATAGAATCGTCAATATAGGGACCTTAAACACCAAATCCTAACCGAAAACACTGGAATCCTCCATATAGGGACCTGAACCCCCTAATCCTAACCCAAAACACTAGAATCCTGAATGTAAAGACCTTAATACCCAAATCCCAACCCAAAACATTAGAATCCTTAATATAGGGACCTTAAACACCAAATCCTAACCCAAAACACTAGAATCCTTAATATAGGGATCTTAAACACCAAATCCTAACCCAAAACACTAGAGTCCTCCACATAGAGACCTGAACCCC
>CAJNIZ010047181.1:46366-77195 GCA_905231905.1 Symbiodinium pilosum | reverse complement strand
TAGGGTTGAGGGCGTAAGGTTCAGGGTTTAAGGTTCAGGGTTTAGGGATTGGGGCTTAGGGAAGTTTAGGATGAAAAGCGCCAAGCTTGGGAAAATAGACCGTCGCGACAAACACCTGTTAGGGGAAGCAAGTGGTGTACCAGGCTTAGGATTGTCAGAGAACTTGGTGTTTAGGGCTTTGATGCTAGAATTTCAGGTTCAGAGTTTTGGGGTAGTGGTGATTTTGTAAGATTTCAGGTTGAGAGTTTAAGGGGGTAGGTAATTGAGGTTTAGAGATTGCAGTTAGTGGGATACGGGTCTCGAGTCTATGGTTGGAGCGATCACGGACTGTGTGACGTGTTACAGCTGGCGGTACCTTATGATGCTGCAGGAGCTGGGTGGAATCTTTCTGACATCCAGACTTACAGCTCGTTTTATGGTGTCCCTAGACCCTAAACTCTAAACCCTAAACCCTAAACTCAAGGCCTAGGCCGCCCACCTACTGCGGGTGGGCGGCGCCTAAGCCCCTCGCCATATGGCGATCCTAGCCCCGCATTAGGACAGGCATGAGGACGGTAGCACTCACGATTGGACCGGAAGGAGTTCTCCTTGCAACCAATACTGGTTGCCTTAAACTATGGGGCTTAGACTCTTGGAAATCTCGGCGAGCAAATTTCGGGCCCAGCGGTTTCGCCAGGGTTGGGGCTTTTCAGGGCCTTGGCAGGGGCCTTGCTTTCAGGGGCAGCCAAGGCTTCAAGTGCCAACTCTTCCAAACCTCCTCCCCGCCAGGCCTTCCAACCTTACTGAAACAACACACAACAGAAGATGAAAATGTTGTTGACCAAGATGGACCTAACTGAGTTTAGGTCCTAAACCCTAAAAGGAACAGGTTTGGGTAGTTTGGCTGCCTCAGACGGCGTGGAGTGGGTGAATGATGAATGTTTTGGACGGCCAGCCACAGTCGGGCCATGGCAGCCTTTCGCATGCTGCCATGCACTTGAAGGGTCGTTGAAACCTAATCATCAATGCTTGCACGGTAACTCACAGCAAATCCTAAACCCTAAACCTTAAACCCTAAACGATTTTGAGAAACCCCCATCTAAATAAGATTTAGCGTCAGAGCGTGTACTAGGAGGGGGCTACATATTCTGGATTTAGGGTTTAGGGTTTAGGATCAAGGTGAGTATACCCTACATATACTTGTACGTATAACCCAACTAGAAGCGGCCCTAGGACGGTTAGAATTGGGCTATAACTACAAATACAATGACTGGGCCATAAATGCCCTTGTACCTCCAAGTACTGCTATACCCCAAACCCTATGTTAAACCCTGTAAACTGCTGAATAACCCCAGATTCCATCTCATGTTCCGTTCTCTTTCCCCGTACTGCGACGAACTCTCCCTCCAACCTGCAAACTCCAAACCCTAAAGTCCACATTGAAAACCCTGCAGGGCCCTGATAGAGACTCCATTCTTTGACAAATGCCGCAAAGGATACCCGAGCGCCAACCATTATCATTAGGCTATTGGCGTGTCGTGCTCAGGACTCAATGTTCAGGGCCGAAACCCACCGAAACCTTACTGCAATCCCCTGAGACCTATAAGAGTAGACATACGCTTCATAATTCCTTAGGGTTATGCTATACTTTAAATCATAAGTAATCCCGAAAGAAACTGCAGCTTACCCTAAACCCTCTACGTCCTGAAGCCTGAATGGTCTTCACACCCACGGCATATTCAGGGAGAGGGGCTAGAAGTGGCTAGAAGGGTGCCCGAAATCTTAATTGCCTGCACACTAAGATTTGAGAAACCCTCTTGGGGGAGTTGGGATCATTTGAGTACCTTTTAAGCAGATATAGGGGTTATATAGGGGTTCTATAGGGACATATAGAGTTTAGGGTTTAGGGTTTAGGTCATTTGGTCTTGGGGTCGCGGGTTCAGGGCTGAGGGAAAGGTAACCGCTTGGGGTTTACGATTTCATGATGTTCCTACCTCTCCCCTCCCTGGAGCCAAGAAAGCGGGAGGCAAGTGCATAGTTCTGCGAAAACAAACAGTCCTGCTTCATCCCGAATACTGCGCGCATACGTGGGGGCTGTAGGGTTCCAAGCCCTAAACTCTAAACCTTAAACGCTAACGGTGCTTAGGTCCTACAAGCCCCAACACCCTATGACTTGCAAGCGTCCCTTCTAAACAGCCCTTCCGGGAATCCTTTGCCCAAAGAGATCCTCCTACGGCGTCTGGATGGCGTTTAGGGCTAGGGATTTAGGGCAATTTAGGGATTGAGGGTTCAGGGTTTTGGTGATTTAGGGTCAAGGGATTTAGGCTTTAGCGATTTAGGGATTTGGGGATTCAGCGTTAAGGGATTTTGAATTTGGGGATTTAGGGATTTTGGGATTTCGGGTTTGGGGATTTGGGGTTTGGGGTCTGACGCAGAAAGAAGGCAAGAGAGTATCCCTACAGCCTTCAGAGAAGTTGAACATGAGTAATCCTGTAACAGATGGACAGCTCTAACCTTTACTTACGTGTGGCCAGCAAGGAATGAAGGAATGGATCCTTACCCTCCCCATGTGTTCCATACAATGTTTTCCACGTTCCTTCTCCATTCCCCTATGTATCACTGTCTACGTTCCATGTAATCTTCCATCTTATTTTTCCAGTTGAGCCTCCATTATAATAGCTTTCAGTTTCAGGCCTAAAGCCTAGTTGAGGGTGTAGGGTTAGGGTTTAGGGTTCAGGGTTTAGGGTGTACACCCAGGTAGTTGCCATTTCTCTTGTTCATTCCTTCGTTCCCTGTCAAGCAGAGGTACGAAGAATCCAAAGTCATAGAAGGAGAGGCAGGGTTCTGTTTGGGGGTTGGAATTTGGGGTTTAGGACTTAGGGTTTAGGATTTAGGGCTTGGAATTAAGAGTTTAGAGCTTAGGGATTAAGGCTTAGGGCTTTTTACTCTTTCCCTAGTCTCGTACGCAAGGGAATGAGGGAATGAAAAAACCTTGAAACTCCTATGCTATCACATTTTTGGGTGTTATATTGGGATTACTATGAGGATCCATGAAGTCATTCCTTGCTATAACCAAAGGCAAGGCTGCTGCTGTTAGTACTTGGAACTTCATAGGACTTTTTTGCCTCTTACACCTGGGCTTATGACCGTACTGATACTTGGGGTAAGCCTTCTAAGGCCATGTAGGGGGACAATAAGGAGGATTACCTGTTAGAAGTATTTCTGACTCCCATGAACCTACAAGTAGACTCTAAAACCCGAAGCCGCAATCCCTAAACCCTAAACCCTATGTCCCCATATCCCAAAGTAGTTACATGAACCCTTGTTTATAACTGTTTCTGAACAAACCCTCAGGTGGCCGTCGTGCTAATCTTACAGAACTCCCCCACGGCTACAGGTTTCAGTCAAGTGAGCCCCTCACCCTGTAATACTTGTATAATCGGACTATGAGAGAGGCCCCTATATAATCGCCATTAGCACCTATGGTCAATATTACGGCGAGGGGCCCACCCAAAGTTTCTATAGCATGCACTTGCTCCAGGCGGGCAGGCAATTTCTCACGGCAGGACATGTCTTTGGTGCACAGCCGCGAGCCATTTGAAAAGCATTGGCGCAAATCGAATGGATCAAATATCAATCCAGGACTGACTGGGTCGAGGAAAGGACGGAGAAGGGACCAAATGTTCCTTGCACTGAATGTGCCCTGGCATGAACTGTAGGACAACATCCATCACTTGGAGGTTCATGCGATGCAGTGACTACTTGTAACTTGACTTAGTCTTGGGGCAAATGGGAAACCTCCACAAGGCCTATAGGGCCATTTAGGGGGATTGTAAGCAGCGTTGCAAGCCCAATTATCAGGGGTTACTAAGTCCCATGAACCCTCCAAGTATGCCTAGTTGCTGAGTTCCCTGGCCCCAAAAAAGGTTAACCTTTGTATTATAATCGGACTATATATACCCCAAAAGGTTAGAGGTTACCTACCCAGCTACTAAGTATGTCTGACTGCTTCAGGGTATCTCAAATCTCCTGGAACAGGAGCTGCGCTGTTACTTTCAAGAGCTGGAATCTTCTTCTTGGCTACGCGGCTGCCTATAAACCCTAAACCCTAAACCCTACACCCCTAAGCCCTAAACCCTAAACCCCTAAACCCTAAACCCTAAACCCCTAAGCCCCAAAACCTAACCCCTAAGCCCTAAACCCTAAACCCTAAACCCCTAAGCCCTAAACACTACGGAAAGGAAGTCTGGTCTGGCTTATCCGTGCCCCTGGCTCGGCGCGCAGATGACGTTTGGAACAGAGCCCTGAAAACGACCGCGACATGGATATTTCTTGAAGTCCGTGTAATTCTACTAATGATAACAACTTGATTAACTATAGGAAGTTATGCTACGTATCATAATGATAGTAATTGTAATAGCCATTCCATTTCCTCCCCCCCCCTCCCCAACGACCCTCACTGTCTAAACTCCTAATACCCCCCTAATAACCCCTATACTAGTACTCTATATAATTCCCTTTAGAGCCCCTAGGAGTTTAGACCCTGAACCCAAAACCCTAAACAGCCCTAGACCCTAAACCCTATACTTGGAGGGTCAGAGACTTAGTAACTTGGATAATATTGGGGATAATTGGGATTACTATATGGGTTATATGGGTTATTAACCTACCTACTAAATCCCCGTGACCCTCCAAGCAACCCTAAACCCTAAACCCTAAATTCTATTCTGGTTCCCTTCGGTTCAGACGTCCAATCCCCGAGAGGCCAGATCGACCAGGACACATCCGGTGCCCGTTCGTCGTAAGAGCTTAAAACAGGGTTTAGGGTTTAGGGTTATTGTTTTGGGCTTAGGAATCTAATAGGGTTTATGGCTTAGGGTTTAGGGTTAGGGTTCAGGGCTTAGGAGGCTAACCTAGCAGCGGGCTCCTGAAGTAATACCGGGACCTCAAGAATAGCCACACTCATTTTAAAGTTTTTTTGAGGTACCTGATGCCATAAGTATGCGCAGAATCTAGGACCCCTATGTTGGCATTTATTTGGGCCCCTACAGTGTGGCTTCGGTTTTGATGCTGCATGACGCGAATCATGGCATTCATCCGGAAAGAATAAAACGTTGAGGGTTTTCTCTTAACCCTGAACGTTCAGGAGTTGAGGTTCAGTGATTCAGCATCTCATGTTTGTCCTTACCTGGTCAAAACGCCAAACCCTTGAAAAAATGTGTCTGCATTTTTAGTTCCATTCCTTCATACCACTATGTACCCCTGTATATTCCTATGAAGTATTCCTGCATTTAGGTCACCAAGACGTCTGTCACGCTGTATTTATATGCGCAAAGGTCAGCACCCGTGCGGCATAGAAACAATTCTTCACCATCAGCAGCTGTGGGTCCAAGCCACCGTCTGTCGGTTCAGGGTTTAGGGTTTGGGACTTTAGGAACTTAGCAGCAGCTTTTGGGTTTGGGGTTTAGGGTTTAGGGTTTAGGCCGAACCCCTAAACCCGAAACCTAAACCTTATACCGTAGTTTTACCCAAATAGGGGAACCTCCATATAGACCCCAAAATATGTTGTTGGGCCCCCCAAAAAAGGTGCGCCTAATTTTGGGAAACCCGCATGCCGTAAGACTGAAGATTGCTACTGGGTGGAGTCTACCTGGCCATGGGATGACAGCCAGTTCTTGGATACGTGGGGGGGGTTCCCAAAATTAGGGGTGGCCTTTTTGGGTTCCCTTATTAAGGACTATAGTATTTTGGGGTCTACATTGGGGTCCCTTGATTTTGGGAAACTACATCTGGGAAATCTCACATCCAACTTCTGTGATCCTAGTGAGAGGCAGACCCCAATACCATAACCTTGGTCCTTTGTGATCACAATTAAACATGAATGAATGGCACGGGGTCCTTCTCCCATTCTAGACTGTATACAGCCCACATGGTGAATCTTTAACCTCAAGCCAGCGCCTGTGATCTGATATGATTCCTACGTTACAAGTTTAGGGTTTAGGGTTTAGGGGTTTGTCTGGCTTTAAGGATTCCACCAACCAAACCTTTTCCAAACGGAACCTTCTGGGGGGATGAGGGTTTCGAGCGGCTAGGGAAAGGCTCAGCTGCAGAACCAGGAGCAATGGTAGAAGATGCCGTTTTTGGAACAGGAGAATGTCCCCATCTTTCTTATACATGGATAAAATAGGGACCAGGGAAAAAGAGAAACTACCATGAAGGTTCAGAGTTGGAGGCTTTTAGGGCAAGCTATAGAAGGTTGGAACATGCAAATCCGAAGAAACATGCTACTAGTCCCCCCCAGACCCTATACCCTATACCCTAAATTCAGATGTTGAGGCCTGTAGAGAATCCAACTCCATCACTCTGGTTAGGGTTTAGGATTTAGGTTTTAGGGTTCAGCATCTCAAGTCCAAGCATCCACTTGTTAAGCAGCGTTATCCAAGAACAGAGAAATACCCACCCGCCCATTGGGTCCCACATCATCAAGAAAGTTGCGCCCAAAACTGTAAATCCTAAACCTGAAATCCTAAATCCTGAACCCTGAGTTCTAAACACTAAAGCCCCAACCCTAAAGCTCGAACCTTAAAGCTCGAACCCTCAGCCCGAAACCCTACATCCCGCGATCCTTTGAAAGCCGAACCTTGAAGATCGAACCCTAAAGCCCGAACCCTGACTAAGGAGGGGCATGTTTCTTATGCCTGCCGACTAGGGACGTGAAACTTTAAACTATAATAGGTAAGAGAGGTTTAGAGAGGTTTAGGGTTTGGGGAGGAGGGTGGCTTGTTCATCTTAGGGAACCCCATATACTTGCCGCATGCTCTACAGCCCTTAAAGGCTTCGAAAACACATGGAACAAACAAAAAGCCTAAACCCCAAACACTAAACAAATTTTAAACCCAAAACTCCGCCCCCAAGCCCTCAGTAATGGCGATAAACCCTAAACCCTAAACCCTAAACCCACTAAAGAGCTCCAAGGGACCAACCTCAGACCCAACGCGATGCTCACGACTTAGGGCTTAGGGTCTTCCCGGACCCTGGATGTCCTTCCTTTTTTGGGTTAAGGGTTTAGGGTTTAGGGATTAGGGTTTAGGGTTTAGGGTATATTACAGAAAAGGTAGGACATCCAGGGTTTAGGTGGGTTTTTAGGGTTCAAGCCGTATAACTCCATGCGCCGCCAACCTCAATCCTTCAACCGACGCCAAAATTCCCAGACCGGCAACAGAACATGCATGCCTGGGCACTTTGAAAGTTTCGCGTGACAATGCATGGTTTGCCTAGAACGAGGATCCTCCGATTCATGAAATAAAGACAGCACCCCATTCTGCCACACGCATTGTGTTTTAGTTCTAAACCCTAAGCCCTAACTAAACCCTAAATCCTCAACCTTAAACTCTAAACCCTAAACCCTTTGTCGGATCCCTGTCCCCACCTGAGTCTAGACGTCTCAGGCGGAGAACTTCGACTTCACACCTGCAGCGAAGATGTAACCACTGCTGCTCTGGCTTCAAGAGATTTGGGCTTAGGGTTTAGGGGTTTAGGGTTTAGAGATTAGGGTTTAGAGGTTTAGGGTTTAGAGGTTTAGAGGTTTAGGGTTTAGAAAGTTTAGGCTTTAGGGTTTAGGGTTGATGGGATTATGGGGTTAACGCCGTCGTTGCGTTCGCGACTTCTCCGCCTCTGGGTCGGTGGACTGAGTCGGAGGCTCTAAGAGTCCCCAAATACTCTAAAGTGCAAAGGCCTAAACCCTGAACCCTACTTTGGAAAACTGCCCAAGTGTGTGTCTCCGCGCCTTTGCACAGCTGCAAGTTTAAGGTTAGGTGGGGCTTGGGATTTGGGTTTGGGTCGAGGGTTCAGGGTTGAGTAAAGTACGCTGAGGGTTTGGCCTGAAAAGCTACATACATACTGCTGGTGAAGATATCCGGATCGAGAATCTTTTCCGGGACTGCGCTTTGACAGGAAACTTGTGGATTGCCAAGAAGGTTTTACAACGGGAGCTCCATGTCGAATGCCTTCAGGTTTAGGGGTTTGGGCTTAGGTTGAAAAATGAACACTAAACCCTAAACGGTCTAGAGATGTGGTTTCTGACTTGACACTAAAAGCATTGTCTACTTCCCCTTCAAGTCTTTCTGCTTAAGGTAATAGTCGCCAGTTGGGGTTCTTTGCTTGCAAAAATGAACACATGCTTTAGGGTGTAGGGTACCGGCTCATCCTATAGCTTGCAGACAGCACTAATGTGTTTGAAGGAAATCCTGCAAGACCATAATGCAGGGGGGCCAGAAGCCTTAGATTACCTCAAGCCTTAAATCCCAAACCCTGAAACCTAAACCCCAAAACCTGAACCCTGATTAGTAGTTTCCATGATATTCTTCTTTATCCTAATATAGCCTCTATATACTGAAGGTTAGCCCAAACTCAGGAGACCCAAACTGAGGCTAAAACAGCGGCGTTGCAGATCCGTCATGCCCTCAGCAATTCTACAGTCCTTGTTAAGTAGATAGAGTATGGGGTATGTGGAGATCTTATTATAACATACACAATCTGCTTAAGGGTGACTATAATACTAGCCTAGCAAGGTTTCTGGGTAGCAAGCAGCAGGGGGTGGATGCAATCTATACCATGGCAAGAAGTGTTTGAGGCTTCTGACACATGGGTGGTTGAGATGCATAAGTAACGGAAAATGATGATTGAGCAAAATGTCGTTTTTCATAATCTGTGTGTCGAGAAGACCGGTAGGCATTAACAGAGTTACACGGAAGAAGGGGTAGCATGATAAAAGTTGAGTGGCTCAGCCCCCAAGGACTGCAACAAGGATGTAGGGCTTCAGGGTGGAACGAGTGGGATGTAGGGATGAGGGTTTTGGAGAGGAACTGCTTAGGGGGCCTACGGTTAAGGATCTGGGATCAAGGGCCCAGGGCTTAGGGCTTGGGGTGGAGTGCTCAGGGTAGGTTCATCATTGGTGACATATCATGGTAGGGCGGAGGGAAGGCTTAAGTTAGCAGCAAGGATCCATTCTGCCGAAGAACCCAGCAACGCATGGAGTCTTCCAAGGTGTTGGCAAGTTTAGGGTTCAGGATTTCAGGTGGACGATTTGGGCTAGGGTTTAGGGTTCCGCCCAAACTAACATGGAAACCTCTCTCTGAAGACGTCGGTCCTCTACAACAGGGGCCTCAGGAACCTATTTGCACCCGGACTCCCAAAAAGGTGCCTTCGATTTTTTGGAAACTCTACACCTGTCCCTTTCTCTCCATCAGACCACCAAAAAAATGAGTGTTTAGGGCTCTAAGGTTTTTGAAAACCGTAGGTTCCATATATAATTCAAAGGAGGGTGGAGACTATGGAGGGAGCAGTTGTGGGAAGCCCCCATCATTTGAACCCGAAGCACCCTAAACTTTACACCCTACCCCCCCAAACCCAAACCCTCGACTGAAGTTTAGGGCTAGGGTTTAGGGTTTAGGCTACCCCTCCAACCCCAAACCCTCGACTAAAGTTTAAGGTTTAAGGTTTAGGGTTTGGGGCATTTACCCCCAACCCCAACACCAAACCCCCGACCCTCCACCTAAGACCCTACTGCCACCGAGAAGCCTTCACCAGGGACCTGGTAAGTGGCCCACATGCGCTAGAATCTAAAAGGGTTAGGGTCTAAACCCCTTGAAGTGGGTTTATCTTAGGGATTATATGGGGGGGGATAATATATGGGTTATTAAGGAGGAAACCAGGAGTGTAGACGATGGCTCACATGCAAGCTCTGACCCACGAGGGATCTCTTCAACAGTTGAGGGCTTGGATTTGGGGTTTAGGGGTCAAAAGGGATATTACTCTATTTGGTATATAAAGAAAATTATAACTAGGGTTTGATGTCCCTGACTTCAGGTTTAGATCTTAGGGCACCGGCGGAAAGCTTAGGTTGAGCGCCTGGCGGTCCAGGAAGCCCAAGACGCTATGCAATGGATAGGGATGTAGGGTTTAGGGTTTAAGGTGCATAGTCCCCTGTAAGTAAATGGAATATTGCTTTGGGTATCTCATATTAAGATCCCCATATACCCCATATCTTATCTGCCTAAGGAAGACTAGAGGTTTAGGGTTCAGGTTTAAGGTCGAAGGCTGGCTTTAATCGTGTGTGCCACACTGCAGCACAGCTTCCCGAAATCAGGGGTCGCGTTTCAGAAGCTGCAATCATTGAAATATTGTGGACCACAAGAGTGGTACCCCATTTTTTGGAAACCTGAATATTCGGCAGTTGGGGTGAGATCACCAGGCAGGACTTAGCCTTGTGCATGGAGTTAAAGCTGTAGGCAACCGTTGGTCAGTCCCTATCTTTGCCATGCAATTCGCTGCATTTCTGCTTGAAAGTTTGTACAGTAAACGCATGGGACAACCATCAATCCATGCACAGATGGCGTCTGCAGTTGGCCGTACATCATGCGCTGGGCCATCTTCGTATCTTGGTATCAAGGAACCCATTCGAACTTGGGATTCTGCCCATTCCCATCCAATGTGAAGATATCAAAGGCCACCACCGGAACCATCTCCTGTTAGGCTTTAGGTCTGATGCCCCCATTGCGGAGTGGGAATGGCCGAAGCAGGCTGGGTGGGGATTTAGGGTTTAGGCTTTGTGAGAACATGATGGGATGGTTGTGGAGACAATGGCAGTCATGGTAGGGGGCTATAGGCAGGTGGGGAAGAAGTTTAATTTTTGGAAGTATAGCACACTCCCACATTGCACCAAGAGACACCTCTAAGGCTAGATTCTTAGCCCCAAGCCCTGAATCTAAAACCCTAAACCCTGAACCCTGGACTCTAAACCACCTCGAACCCAATGCCTTAAACCCCCTAAACCATCCTGAACCCCTTTGCCCTAAACCCTCAACCTGTTTATGCTGAGCCGGGCCACTGGATCATGGTCGCAACAGCCTGAATTTTAAGCTTTGGGGTTTAGGGTGTAGGATTGAAGCTTTGCGGAAGTGACCCAGACAGAAGGGTTTAGGGTTTCGGTTTAGGGAATAATGGAGAATCAAGTTACAGGGCTGATGTGAGGTACCCAAAATTGTTCTACAAGTTTCAGGGCTCAGGCTTTCAGAGGTTTAGGGTCTCGCGCGCCTGGTGTACGTTGGGCATCCATAAAAGCACGAGCCCTAACACGTGCATGATCTAAGGCTGCCCAAACCCTGAACCCTGGACCCTCACAGGTTGCAGCATTACCAATCTGCAAAGCAACCCTGTCAACCACCCGAGGTGCACTGATTGATACTGAAAATCCTGCATGACCTGAATATAATTAGCAAGGTATAAGGCACTTAGGGCCATACAAGATATTCAATCCCAACCCTATAAACACCTATATAATCCCGGTTTCCATTTCATTTGCCATTTTCTTTTGCATCTGATTCTCCATTGCTGGGCTCTAGAATAAGGGCATGCGGACCTTTTGCAACCAACGGGATGAAATCGCCCTATGAGATGATGCGAGGGCCATGTTGCGGTATGCTTGGGTCTGGGTTGGGGCTTTGGGGTTCATACAGGGTTTGAATTGGGGCTTAGGATTTGGGGTTTAGTGCTTGCAGTTTCCGCTGAGGATTCAGGGGATATTGTGTTGATTTATATGGGCGTTTCTCAACAAGGGCGGGCCCTAGCTACCCTAGGGATGTCGTGCCCTGGGGATTAGTAGCGAGTATGAGAACAGGCTTCGAATTTCAAAAACACTTCCAAATAAGCGCAGGAATTGTGCTCGTCAGTGTCATGGTAGTTAGGTAGAGGCTCCTGGACAGCCGTAAGCTTCAGCGGGGCTACAGGTACCAAACACGGGTCCTGACTCCCCAAATAGACAGTTGGGAATTTCCCATAACAGAGGCCGCCTTGCTACTCCATGGTTTAGGTAGGCCTTGAGGGTCAAGTGGGAGAAGCTCGGAATCACGCGGTCGCGATTTCCGGTCTCGAGATATTTTGGGAATTATGTTCTTACAGCCATGCAAAACATCAGCATTTTATGCTTTCCGGCCAATCCGCGTATACAAGGACCTGCACTCAAAACCAAATCCATTGCATGCCGGCCAAAGGGCTAGGGGCATGGTAGGGTTTAGGGTTCGGAATTTATGGTGCAGATTCTTTACCCAAGAAACTAGAAAACCTCAAAATGCCCCAGACCCTCCCTAAATCCTAAACCTTAAACCCTTAACCGCCTCAAATGGCTCAGGAAGTCCTAAATCCTAGACCCTAAACTCAAGTACCTGCTGACAAGCAACGCTGCGTCGGCTGTCTGGGGACACCGGCATCTCACCAGGTCGATTCTGGCAAAACGAATCAGGGATTTAGGTTTGGGGGCTTAGGGCTTGGGTAGGTTTAGGGCTAAGGGTTTAGTGTTTGGGTTTTTGGTGGGTTTAGAATTTAGGGTTTGGGGCTCTTAGGGCTTAGGGTTCAGGGCTTTGTATTTAGGACTCACAACATGGGTGAACGCCTCTTTGTGGAGATCTCGGCCATGCTATTGAAAACGTACACAGGGCCATGTGAGAAGCTCGCATGTTGCAGAACACATGAATCTGCCAGCAACAGCTCTCAAGCTGTCATGCCATCATAGGGTTTAGGGTTTAGGGCTTGGGGTCTAGGGTTTAGGCTTTAGGGTTTCAAGCGGCTGCTACCATTTTGGGGTGCCCAGCAGGTAACCTTAAACCCTAAATCCACCCCCTAGCTTCGCAAGTTTGACAAAAGGCTCCGGAGAGATGACTGAACTTGTGTATAGGGTTTGCCTAAACCCTCCAATGTAGTACCTTTTTAGAAATCCGAGGAAGAATCCTAACCAAAAAACCAAACCCAATAAGGAACTAGATTGGAGGGTTTCGGGCACTCTTGCTTTCACAGAGACACATGGCCAGCGGAGAGACAGGGGCGTGTCGGGGCCTAGACAACTACCAACATCACGTTGAAGTCTATTTGAGGTACCCAACACCATAATTAACCCCAAAAACCCTAAACCCTAAAACCCTGAACCCTAAACTAGGAGCCTGGAACCATACTGTTGGCAAGGACTTAAGCTTTTGTTTAACCCGTCATCCCTTTTGCAAAGGCGTGTGGCTCTGCAAACCCCTATTTGGACCTACTTGAATGGCATAGGGTTTAGGGTCATTTGAAATAATTGTGGGCAAGATGACCTGTGTTGAAAAACACGCCAAATTCCCGCAATGACCTGAACTCTCTCTCTTAACCCTCCTTAACCCTAAACCCTGAAACAGTGCATAACAACACAATGTCCTTCATCTGTGGCTGCTGCATTTGGCGGTTCATGTCCTCAAGGTTTAGGATTTAGGGGCTTAGGCGGTTTTTTAGGGGCTAGGGTTCCAGGTTTAGGGTTTCGTTCTTCTCAGATCTGTTGCCCCGACCATTGAACCCCCTAAGAACCGGATTGATCCTTTTGCGGTCCTTCACAAGAAGTTGGTAATGGCAACAACGGCTGCTTTGGCCTTTTTTGCCAAGAATGGGCTGCTCCTCTATTCCCCCAAATCCTACACTCCTGATGTCTCCAAACGCATCCCTGGTTTTTGGAAACCCTCATTGAACTTTAGGAAGGTGACTTCATCATCTCGGGTAGGGTAGCATACATGGAGGGGTTGAGATACTTACAACCGATTTGTAACTTTAGCTAGAACCCAATTGTAACTATGTTCCCAAGTATGCTTATCATTTGGTTGCAGCTACAATTTCAAAATGGTTCCCCCGTTCCCCCTTCCAAAATCTAAAACCCTACACCCCTACCCACCTTTTCCAATTTGAGGACCTGTTGGTCAAACACTGTTGACCTGCACCCTCAGGCTCATTTGGGAGCATGTTTCGATTGGGGCTTCAGGGATTTGGGATTTAGGCTTCACGGGTTTGAGGTTTCTGGTTACCCTAAACCCTAAACCCTAAACCCTAAATCCTAAACCCTAAACCCTAAACCGGGACTTAGGCTTTACAGAGTCTAGGGGGTTTAGGAGCACCTCTTGGGACCTGAGAGATATTTAGGGATTGCAAGGGCAGTTGGGGGATAGTTTCGAGAAACTGGAAGTTGTTAGTGTGGCATTCCTTCCATTGTCTTAAAGTTCAGGGCTTAGGGTGTAGGGTTTAGGGTTCAGGGATCAGGGTCCAAATGCTCGTGGCTTCCATATATTTCGTTCAAAATCAAATGGTTATGAACATAAGCAAAAACGGACACGACTATTTTATTGAGGGCTTAAGTTTAAGGATATATTTGCCTTTCTAAGTGACGGGGATGGGTGTCCTTATTGGGTAATATGTCAAGGACTCTACTAAACTATAGAAGGGACCCCCATTTCCACCCTTTTCTTGTTCCTTCGGCAACGCTCATATTGACTTGACACTAGCTCATGTGATGACTCCATGAATACACACTTGCCCGTGTTGACAAATCATCCACAGAACACAAATGTATACATTTGAAACCGCAGCTACTGTAGGGTTTTGGGTTTGGTTTAGGGTTTAGTAGGGTTTAGGGTTGAGGACCTTTTTAACAAGGTCAATGAACCCAGTGACAAACGGCCAAACAGCTGCCAAACTTGGTGGTGTCTGAGCCTGTTTTGCCAAAAAGGCCATCTGCTCCACTGTTCCGTATCTTCGGCAAAATGCTGAGCCCTTACATGAGCTATGTACTCCCCTTGATATCCCCTATAGTACTCCCCTATATAGTCCGCTATCTAATCCCCTTTACGCAGTTTAGACTACAGCTCACATGGGAGCATCTCAAAGTTCTCCTTGCGATGAAAGCTACCCTCATCTAACAAGCCCTTCGTCGCTTGCGTATACAACCTTTGACGAGAAGGCCCACTACGGCGGTAAGTAACGCATCACAACAGGGACCTCTACTTGCTCGAAATTCCGATGTGCAAAAACAATTAAACTCTAAACCCTCAAACCCTAAACTTCTGAGATTCAGGC
Organism: Symbiodinium pilosum; assembly: GCA_905231905.1. Classification (NCBI taxonomy): domain Eukaryota; class Dinophyceae; order Suessiales; family Symbiodiniaceae; genus Symbiodinium; species Symbiodinium pilosum. Next base: position 62,297 of record CAJNIZ010047181.1, on the reverse strand, counting down.
AGCGACCAGCATGCCCTCGGTTCGAGCCGCTTTTTTGCGCGCTTGGGGTTAGGGACCTGTTCACGATTACGCGGGATTTCCTGTGTGGGCTGTGCACAAAACGGGCGGCCGGAAACGGTAAATGATGGAGAATCAAGTGGAAAAGAAAATGGAAAATGAACTGGGATTATAGGCTAGGGTAGTTAATATGGATTAGGGGTTATAATGTTGTTTCCATTGTCTTTTCCATTATTAGTATAAGGCTTGTAGGCTTCAAACACAAGAGCCCGCACAATCCTAACTCTCTCGACTTCCCCTTAAGCGGTGTGAGTTTGGAATCAACTGGTCTTAACGCTTAGCCAAGTTTGCCTTTTTAAGTGTCACAATTCAGTGGATCCAAGCAACTATAAGGTCTTAGGGTTTAGGGTTTGGAGTTTAGGGTTTAGGATTTAGGGTTTAGGTCTTAGGATTTAGGGTAACAGGTTTAAGGTACTGGGTTTGGGGTTGGGGTTTACGGGGCGGAGTCTGGTGTTGTTGCGAAAACTTTTCCCGTAATGATGACCCCCACCCCCTAACAATCAATATACCCCATCATATACGATAGTACTATGTTGGTGGCATTTATGTTCATGAGGGTGCGGATTATTGCATAACTTTCTGTTGGGGTGCTAAATGCTTTCGTGTAGGACTAGTAGTCTACCAACACTGAACCCCTGAATTCTGAAACACTCCTAACAAGCCACCCGAACCTGATACCCCAAACCCTAAACAAATCGATCCCTTGAACCTAAACCCTATCTGAAGCTCCCAGCACATGGCCATCTACATCAACAGGGGGCCCAGAAATAGTATAACGTGCAACCCTTCTTCAGGGAGTCCACAAAATGGCCAATTTGGGGCCTCCACTTTACCCAAATGTTCCAAATCCCGCAAAAACCCTAAATCCATGCGTGCGTCTACAATCTCTGGCTCCGCTTCGATATCCTCCTTTGAAAGCTCCGTGATGGCGTCCTCATCGCGCCTCTGAATTTTAGGGTTTAGGGCTTGGGGAAGTAGGACCAATCATAATAGCAGTCATCATAATAATGATAACGGTACTAACAGTAATAAGAACAATAACAGTGATAATCGTAAAGTAAGAACCGCAAAAATAATAATACTGTCTTTGACGTCGTGTTTAGGGGGTAGAGTCTCATGATTCTGGTTGCTTGGCGGGGCGTGTATACGAAAACCCTGCTGTTCAGACACCCACTTCAGACATGGGCGTCTCAGAAAGGCAGGGTGGTTAATTTTACCAGACTGCTAGGTATCGAAGAAACACGGTAGCAACAATAACAAAGCAATGGAGAGATTGACGGACCCTAAACCCTAAACCCTAAACACTAAAACACTAAAACCCTAAACCCTCAACCCTAAACCCTAAACCCTTAGGGCTTAAGGTTGCATCCATGAGCTTCCTCCCTTGTACGCAGGGAATCTCCAGGGCTACAAAAGGGTTCGGTTGGGGTTTTTAGGGCTTAGGGGTCTTTAGGGTTTTAAGGCTCACTTGTAACTACTTATAATTGGGATATCCCCTATAAATCCATTTAAGGAGATTGTAGGTAGGGTTCTAAAGCCCAGTTTTAGGTAGCTACTAAGTCCCGTGAAGCTCCAGGTAAGGCCTGGGTTTAGCCTTTTGGTTTGGGTTGAGGGGGTGGGGGGGGAGGGCGGGGGTCGATGTTTTTAGGCCGTAGCTTAATGTTACGAAGTTGTCCTAAGAAGAAAAGTGAAAAAGAATGATAATTACTTATGGAAATGAAAGATTCGTAATACCATGAATTACTAATGCACATGCAAAAGTAATACTGTACAAGAATGATAGTAAGAATGCTGATGGTCAGCGATGATGCAGCTACCCCTCCCGAAGGAGGGGCCCATGACTCCTAAAGCCCAACTAAAAGGATCATAGCATTTTGGGGACAATATTGGGAAACCCTAATTGTGAAAACTACCATATATGGGGCCACGATTGCATGACTGCCACTTCGAAAAAATCTCGTAACCATACCCCCCACTCTGCAAAACTCCTAGTCTGCGTGCACTGAACGTCTGCGCTGCTGTCGGAGGATCCCCCATGTCGTCTTCTCAGCATACTCCGTCGTCTTCTCTAGAACCGTGAACATGCTCTTCCTCAGCTATAGGGTATATTATAGGGGTTATATTGGGATAATGGAAAAGAAAATGGAAACTACTATATTATATATGGTATATATTGGGGCTATAATTTCTTTTGCTTCTAAGTGGTGACCCCTCGAACCCAAATTCAAAGCACGGAGCCGTGAATTGATTGACGGCTCAGGCTTCAGAGGCAAACCTTTAAGGACTGCCTCTAACACCAAGAACCTTCAGCTTAGCAATCCTTAGCCCTTAATAAATCGGTATAAACTGTAAAACTGTAGGCAATTGAGTTTACAGGTCAGGCTTGGGAAGATTCTTGGGTAAACTCCTTGTTAAGGAAAGTCGCCACTGTCTGGAAAGGAAAACCTTTCAAAATCAGATAAAGCAAACAGAAAAAGCAGCTTAGGGTATAGGGCTAACAGTGAAAAACAATAGTTATGTTGCGCAGCACTCAACACAGCCTCGCATCTCCAAACCCTAAATCCCTTCACTCCAGGCTACCTTTATTGGCCAAAATCTTTAACCCTAACACAGCACTTCAAACCCTCACCCATGGCTACTGAACTCATGGTTTGTGGTTTAGGGCTTAGGGTTTAGGGTTTGGGCTTGGGGTTAAGACTTCAGGGCTAAGGCTTTAGTAGTTGTACGAACAGGTTCGGATCATATGGGGTCTACGAGGGAGTACTTTTCGATACCTTTACGTAAATGCAGGGCCGGTATACGTGGAGTTGCAGGTGTAGGATGGAGCTCAGCTTCGTTTAGGGCTCTTCTAAACTCACACCTGAACCCTTATAACAACCCAAGCACCTGCGGAGATTTCTCTCGGCGCGTTATTTGGGATTTGGACAGGGATCACGAAGTAAGCATCGCGAAGCCCTACACCTCCCCAAACAAAAATGGAAGCTGATATGGGAATTTCCTTGAATTAGGTGTACCTTTTGGGGAGTCCTCCTAATAAGGGGATTCTCATATTCTGGGGTCCATATTGGGGTTCCGTTATTTAGGGAAACTACCACATGATCACCTTTTCCAAGCACAGTAGTCGTCCCAGGGCCCTTTGGGGCTTACACCTTAGTTTGATGGAGTGTAAGCCCTAGTGGCACCCTTGACTGCCAGTAAGCCACAAAATACTCAGGATTCGGATGTCAAATCTGAACCTGCATGGATCTAGAGAATCAATTGCAGGACCTTTGCTCCCTAAGTCCTAAGCACCTAGACCCCGAAGCCAATGCCCAAAACCCTAAATCCTGAAACCTTAAACCCTACAACCCCTGAAACCCTAATACCCTAAAACCCGAATCCCCTAAAATCCTACAACCCTGATACCCCAAAACCCTTACTCCTTCAGGACCAAAGGCTTTACGCGCGCATAGCATGGTAGATTGTCCAGGAGGAGATCTTTGTCATCTTCCAGAACCCGGTTCATCCTCACAAGTCGGTTTAGGGTTTAGGGCTTAGGGCTTAGGGTTGAGGGTTTAGGGCTTAAGGGCTTAGGGCTTAGGGGCTTAGAGTTTAGGGTTTAGTGTTTGGGGAGGTCCCTTAAAAGCAGATACAGGGAATATGTGGTAATAGAAAAGGTTCAGAGTATTGGGCTTCGGGTTTGGATTCTTGAAAACATGTGCAGAGTGTAGGGATGGGGGGGATTTAGCAAAACCCTCCTCTTTCTGGTTCCTTGTGGGATATTCTAACCCTCCACCCTATGCCCTATAGCCTAATCCCCAAATCCTGTTCGAACAATGACCCAGCTATGGGGACTTAGTGGTTAAGCTTTTGGTTAACTTGTGCCCGGCTGGGTTCAAGTTTAAGATTGAGGGCTTAAGGTTTAGGGTGTAGAGTTTAGGAATTAGGGTTTAGGGGTTTAAGGTTTAGGCATTAGGAATGAGGGGTTAGGAAATAAGGTCTAGGGTCTTTGCTTTTGTGCGGGGCTTGTGCTCGCACATGCAAGGACAAGGGACGTCATTGCCCTTCAGGTGTGTGCAACAGTTTCCAAGTAACTTTAGTGGACAGCAAGTCGAGGGCTCATGCTCGTACACTTAGTAGGGAATGAGGGAATATGTAATTATATGGGGATTACGTAGGGATCCCTACTAACCGTTACCCTATACCTAGACCGTCCCTCTACCCTTGATTAGGGCCCAATTACCCATTACATCGGCGTATGAGGGGCCATATATCCCCAGTTAAGAGTACCCGGAGGCCTTGCATGCTTGAATCTCCAAACGAAACCCCTACCCAAGGCATGTGGTTACCTTCCAGCTTGAATGCTTGACCGTGAGCCAAACCATACCCCAAAATGAATAGGTTTGAGGGTTCAGGGTTTAGATTAGCACGGGTTCCTGAATTTGGGTTCCTAGTAGAATACAGGACACCTGCATTTCGCTTCCCCACTTGTCCCATAGTCTGACTTCCTAAACCCAAAGCCCGCGATCTATAGAGGGACTCAAAAACTACTATAGGGTTCCAAATGCAGTGCTCCTGGTATCTTCATTAATGTATGTGCATATCTCAATACACCACGAACATCAGAACAAGTCTTTAATCACCGCCCTGCAGCCCGAATGACTTCGAAGAGGTGCATCGCTATGGACCCAAAACATGAGCAACGCACCCTCCCTTAGGCTAACAAAAAACCTGAACCAGCTCCCTTGTAAACTATTGTCGCTAAATAAGGGGCTACATCAGGTTCCATGTTAGCTAGGGGGAGGGTAAAACTATTAGCTCCTGATAAGCACTAGCTGCATAGCGTGCTCAAGCCAAGCAGCTTAAGCATCTCGGCGCAGAAAGTCTCGTAGGAAGTCTGATCATGGCGGGGAGGGAATTCAAGTTCGGGCTTCGTAGAAAAGAAAGGAACGGGCTCAGTAGGTTCTACTTGACCGAAGTGGGATCATGTAGAATCTGCCATCTGTGCGGGATTGTACTGCCTTCGGGTTAGGCATTGTGAGCTTCTGGCTTAGGACCTAGTTGTTGACTCAGGGGCTTGGTGTCGCGCATTCAAGTGATCATTGCGTGGCAAGGATGAAATTGTGTAGCATGAGTCTCTGCAAGCCCCAACAACATCTCTTTTCAGAGCATAAACCGATGTGGCGGTGTTCACAGAAGCATCGAACCCTCCCTAAATAAACATGTATATGGTAGTTTCCCAAAATAAGGGGACCCCAATATAGACCCCAAAATACTATAATCCTTATTATAGGGACCCCCAAAATGGTACCCCTAATTTTGGGAAACCCCCATATAGCCCATACCGGCCCCACTTCAAAGCACCCCAACTCACAACCCTCCGCCCTAAACTGCAAAAGCCTAGACCCCCTAAAACCCTACAACCCCAAACTCTTGAACCCTAACACCCTCAAACAATAAAACCCGAAAACCCCAAAACCCATGTGGGTGGTTGTCAAAATTATGGGCCCTTTTTTGGATCCCTATTATAATACGGCACCGAATATCCAAGGTAGCCTAAACCCTAAACCCTAAACCATGTTAATCTAAGTGGAGGCAACTTCCGCCTCTCACAGCTCCCCTGAGGAAACTAGCACGGTTGCGAGTATTTTGGGTGCCAACAAGTGTAATTAGGGTTTAGGGTTAATCTAAGTGGAGGCAACTTCCGCCTCTCACAGCTCCCCTGAGGAAACTAGCACGGTTGCGAGTATTTTGGGTGCCAACAAGTGTAATTAGGGTTTAGGGTTTAAGGGTTTAGGGTTTAGGGTTTAAGGGTTTAAGGGTTTAGGGTTTAAAGTTTAGGGTTTGGGGCTTTTGCGTAGGGACGACTAGCGGCAGCACATGGTTACGACATTGCGGAGGATCTTCTTTCATCTAGTAGCTGAATCTTCTGAGCTTCGTGCGAAAATGGAATTCCCCAAAGTAGGAGTGACCAGGATTACATGGCTTAGGGTTTAGTCAGCATGTCACCACTTTTGCCGACCAACAGCTCGTTTCTTGTGTGATTTTCTCAGCTACATGCTGTCATGGGAGCTGAACACGAGCATTCGGATCGAGGTCCTAGATGAAATCTATCTACACTTCATTCTCGTTGTAACCGCATGGAGGTCTGAAAATTAAGTGGTTCTCACAGGTTGCTCCCCAGCGCACGCTCAACAATTTCTGGTAACTCTAGTTGCTCAGATTCCCATAGTGACATGTGACAGCTTGTTCATACGCCGTCTTTCTCAATGGCTTCCTCACACGATTGCATTGCAGTCAAGACATGGCCGTGAACCCCAATAGTAGCACGGTCCCAGTGATGAGGACCCTGAGGCTTGCAGCAAACTAAGACAAGTCTGTTGTGAAGGAAGCACTTTGCTTGCGACCCTAAGTTTTCTCCCTGGTGCTTAGCACGGAATGGCCTTAAACCATCCAGCCCTACACCCTCAATCCTAAACCGTAAACCCTAGACCCTGAACCTTAAAGCCTAAACCCTAAACCCTACATCCGAAACCCTAAGTCCTAAACCCTAAATCGTAAACCCTAAATCCATTTAACTCTCAGCCACTTCAAGCCGTGTGTCTCTCACACAACACTGAACCGCCAAAGCCTGAGGCCTTAGCCAAGTCCTGGTCCCTTTGCCTCAACTAGGGTTTAGGGTTAGGGTCTAGGGATTTAAAGTTCTAGAGTTTAGGGTTAAGGGTTGGGGAGTTCTGCAGGGGCTTAAATGATTCAATTAAGGTTTTGGGTTTAGGGTTTCAATGAATGTTTGGGTGGATTCCGTTGATGTTTGATTCAGCTCACGTTTGGGTGCAGAACATACTATGGCGGCAAACGGGTACTAAGGCAATCTCATTCCTATTGTTTGGCTTCTACGATACTTACCTGTTGCCAAAAGGTTTGAAACCCAAATCCCAATCACCCTGAAACCCTAAACCCTAAACAACGAATCTCTAAGTTCTAAACCCCAGGCCCTGAAACTAAACCTTGAACCCTGACCAAGGGACGATGATCGAATTGTAAAGACTGGAGGCGAAGGACGGACGCCAAAACCTGGACTAGCCCCTAGGTTTAGGGTTCTGGGTTAAGGGTTTCACCCCTGCTGTGCTCTGAAACATGAGCTGCAGTCAGCATTTCCTTCTATAATTAATGGACATGTGTTCCTCCAAGAGAATCTATTCAGCCCTATGTCCACCCCTTCTGGTCCATGGGTAAGCCTTGGCAAGCAGCTCATATGGAGGTTGGTGAAATTTTGGCCCTTTTGGGGTACCCTACATATTGAGGGCCGCGTTGTTCTGGGCACCCAGTAGAGGGACTTTATTTTTGACAACCTCCCGGATCATTCAAAATCCTTCCTCCTGGGGTTGAAGGGGTTCCGGAAGGTGCAGGCAGGTCGGGAATCTTCAAGAATAAACAGGGTGCTGTGGGTGGATGTACTGGTGATAGTAGGCAGCATGGATGACCCTGATTACCCTGAAGCCCTTCAGCTTCATTTGCTGCGGCGGGTTCAGCCCTGATTTCTGAAGGGGTTTAGGGTTTAGGGTTTAGGGTTCAGTCCTGATTTTTGATGGGGTTAGGTGGCTCGTGTACCCGCGAGAAATGAAGGTGCAGAAGTTGCACATAACGACGTAGACAACAGAACTCAAGGCGAGATACTGCACCTTAGATCATTCGATAAGCACTACACCCGAAACACGACGACAAAACTCTAAAGCTTGAGTTGGAAAAGCCGTCAAACCCCTAAACCCCTAACTCCCGAAACCCCAGCAGAATCAGACACAAACCCTACACTCCACATAGTTGCTTCTATTCTCTTTTTCATTATCCCCCCATAACCCCGACAGAACCCCTATAGACTGGCTCGAAAACTTGCCGCTGCCCTTAGAACACAAAACCTGCTTGAAACTTTTCATGCATTGCCTGCTCTCTAGGCGAATGCGCAGGCTAGTAGCAAGAAATACCCTACGTCCCTATTCCCCCACAACCAGCCAAAACCCCTGAAGCCGGACCTCTACCGCCGAAAACCCTCCACCCTAAACCCTAAACACCTAAACCCCTAAAACCTAAACCCCTAAACCCTCCACCCTAAACCCCAAACACCTAAACCCCTAAAACCTAAACCCCTAAACCCTCCACCCTAAACCCTAATCTAACTTCAAGCCCCCCCACCTCGGCTCAAGCACAGCGATGCCCGCCAACGTCTTGGCCGTTGAAAGGCTACCCTGCACGACGCCCTCAGACTGGACGGCACTTAAGTTACGAAAAAATATATACAGGGCTGGTTTAGGGTTGAAGGTTTAGGGGGATCATATAGGGATGATGTATGGAGTATATAGGGTTTGTATAGGGATCTATCATTTACGGTTTAGGGTTTAGGGCATCTACGGGATTTTTAGGCTTCAAGCCTTACGGTTAGGGTTTCGATGCTGGGATGGATTTAGGAGCCAATAAAAGTTGTTTTTCGTCCTGGCTTATGCTTATGTAACAATATCACGTTATGTAGGGAGACTATGGTCTGCAATATTTTTAGGAATTCCCTGAACCCTAAACCCTAAACCCTAAACCCAGGACGTGGGAGTCAAAATTCATCGAAGAGGGAGGAGGCGAACTTCAGACAGAGAAATCAGGGTTCCCTCTTGACGGGAGTCCCTACGGAAAAATGGTTGTAGCATGTTGAGGTCTCTTTTGGGGACCCCAAACCCTAAACCCTAGTCTTCATGGCAACCTCCATATAGGGGCTACAAGAGACCATTCCATAGTGTTTAGGGTATAGGGATCCTGCAGAATTCTACCTTCTATGGCCTCTAGAGGCCCAGCACTAGACCTAAACTCTACTCGCATCAGTTAGGCCCTAAAACCCTTAAACCCTAAACCCCAAACCGTTCAACCCTGAACCATGAGCCCTAATCCTTAAACTGCATAGGAAGCCTGAGAGTTTCTCCAACAGTTTGGACAACGACTATGAGTTCCCTCGAACGAAACCCTTGCCACTAAAGGGTTTAGGATCTAGGATCTAGGGTATGGGGTTGAAGGTTTAGGGTTTGGGGTGTAGGGTACACTCTAAGTTGCACAGCATGTCAAGATTACTCCCCTGGCAACCCCGCCAACCCCAAATGCGGTCCGACAAAACCTATCTGAGTGCTATCCAAGATTGATGTGAACCAGAGTTGGGCGCAGTATTCTATGCAATATTGGGGGGGGGAGGTCCCTGAGGAAAGTGCGAAAGTATCTAAACCCTCAACCCAAGACCCTAAACCCTAAAACAGTTTCCTTGAGCTCTGATCGGGGTATAGTCGAGTCTTGGGAATGAGAACCCCGTGGCATCATAAAAATGTGGTGGGTTTAGGGTTTAGGTGTTTTTTGGCATGGCAGTTTTGCAAGACTCGCAACCTTACAGTGACAGTTGCAAGGAATTGTCGTCAAAACTGAGATGGCCCTAAACCCTAAAGCCCCACATCAGACGCTGCAGTAGATGTCTGAGTTTCTCCAAGATGCCTTCATAAACCCTAAACCCTAAACTGTTTATTTCTTCGGGGTCCGAAATGAGTGTAGTCAGAGCAGGGTTCGGATGTATATTCTTCTCAAGCTATAGTCCCCTAAGTAGATAGAATATGGGGTACATGGGGAGTTTAGGGTTTAGGGTTTAGGATAGAATATGGGGTATATGGGGATCTTTTTTTCATATACCCAAAGCCATTTTCTATCTACTTAAGGGGGACTATATGTAAGGGTGACAAGTGAGCGATAAAGGGAGTCAGTCTGTCTCCTGCATTTCTTGTCAATTGACTCAGTTCAGGAAGCCTTAGGGGGCTCCCTACCAGGAGACCTTAGGATCTTGAATTTGGGTCCCTCTCATAGGGAGCCCCCTAAACCCTAAACCCTAAGCCCTAAACCCTAAGCCCTAAACCCCCTTACGGATTTTTGAACTAAAAGCATCCCCAAACACCTCCTTCTTTGTCTTTGTTGGACAAGATGGGACTGCGGAGGAGACGCGAAAAATCTCAACCAAAAAAAAACGCCTTTTAGGGTTTAGGATTTATAGGGTTTGAGGTTTGGGGGGTTGGGGGGGGTTGAGGGTTGAGCTTTGGGGTTCATGGTTTCGCAGCTCAACAAGAGCTGGAGGGCCTCAAGGATTCGAACAGCGCTTCGGGGTATATGAGCCATTGTCTAAACTCCTAGTATCCCCCTTAATAACCCCTATAGGAGTCCCTTATACAATCCTCTATATATCCCCCCTTTAAGGAGTTTAGACTATAGCCCATATGATGTCATCTGACCGGAGAATAGCTTAACCCCAAACCTTCCAAGCCAGAGGACAATTTCGGCGGCCAAATCTTCATGGTGGATCTTGTTGGAGAAGTAGCCTTCATACACCTCGCGCTCTTGAATATCATGCTGGTATCAAAAGAGTACATACTCTGACTCCTTACTCCAAAACAACACTTTCCTAAACTCAAGCGTTGGGGGGGAAGGGCACAGAAAACATGACATGGATGGAAGCTTGCAAAATTAGCCCATAGAATCCTCTCATTCTTACAGGACCTCAATTTAGAGAAGCTCCTGCATCTCTGAATCTCCGCTTGCTAGAATCGAATCCTGCAAACTTCCAGCGACGCACAACCTGGAGAAACCTTGAGCCTCACAAACTCCCGCTTCATCCCTAGGTGATATAAGGATATGTAGGGATATACTACCCCAATAACGTACTGGTTCCTGGCAGGGAAGTAAGGAAACATAATCCCTATACAATCCCAATATAATCCATATATAATATATTCCCCTACCCCTACTCAGTAAGATAGTGGAGAGCAACCAACTGGAAAAGCAAATGGACAATGAAATGGAAACTGGGATTCTGTAGAAGTTTGAAAAAAAACAGAGTCAAGATATCCTACATGACCTTGATCAACCAGGGTCTAAGGTTGAAGGTGTGCGGTTTACGGCTTATGGTTTTGAGTGCAGCACTTCGGATCATGCAGGATAAACTGTTGGTATCATCCCTGTGTGATGTAACCCCGTCGTAACCCCCATGGAAGTGGACGCCTGCTCAAACTTTGTGACAGCTTCCTTGAGGTAGTCCTTTGCCTTCAAACTTTGAGGGTCTACTTGGAGGGTCAGGGGGACTTAGTAAACTTAGTAACTAGGTTAATAATGGGGATAATTGGGGTTACTATATGGGTTAAAGGGGTGATTGACCTACTTACTAAGTCCCCTTCACCCTCCAAGTAGGGTCTCAGACCGCGGGTTTAAGGTTTGGATTTTGGAGTTTGGGGTTTTGGCGCTTCGGGGTTTATAGGTTTCAGGGTTTTACGGTTAAGGGATAAAATCTTAGGGATCAAGTTTCGGGGATAAGTTTGGGGATCAGAGCTTTGCGGGGTTGAGGTTAGGGTCTAGCGTTTACGGGTGAAGACCTGAGGGTAGCAATCAGTGCGCTCAAAAGGATCTGATAGCAGAGCGTCTGACAATTGGAGGTGGTTAAGAAGTCGTAACTGATGGTGTGACACAAACTTTGTGATTCGAGCTGCGTTTCCACAATTTTCCTAAAGCTGAACAACCCGCTTATCAGAAAAAACGAAACCGAATTCGAAGCCCAATGCCTTGAACCTCCACGTGCACGTGTTGGGCTTGCAAGACTTAAAAACAAGGCTTCGGGTAAGGTAGCAAGACTACCGGTTTGAATGTGTAGAGTTTTGATTTAAGGCTTGGGACGGATTTGCCGCAGACAAAATCGACAACATCATCAGCATTCAATCACGCTCCAGCCATACACCTATAGACTGCCAGCAAACCCCTATACGATCCGTGTACTCCCGAAAAAATCACAATTAAATATGTTTCAGAAGCTGCAATTTATGTACCAAGACTATGATAACGCAAAACCTGGAGCCAAAAGCCGTTAACCCTGGAACCTGAAAACCCCAAACCCCAAAAAAACTTGAACCCTCAAGCCCGTAACCGTGAAACCCTAAACCCTAACACCCAGAACTCTCAGTTCTTTCCTCACAATATGATTTTATATAACCCCTATAACCCGTATGATAACCCACATGCACCCCCCGATTATCCGTTTATAACCCCAAGCCTTAAAATTCTGAAGCTGCGAAACTGGATCCAAAACGGTCCCTCCGCGCGTGCCTGCACCTGGCTGGGCTTGTCGCCCAGCAGGGTGTCAAAGGCAGTCATGACCAGTACACCTTTTAGCGTTTAGGGTTTCGGATGTAAGGTGTAGGGTTTAAGGTTTAGGGTCTACAGTTCAGGGTTTAGGGTAGGGTATGTAAGGGTTATATAAAAACATATACGTATGGGGTTTAGGGTTTTCCAAAGCTGGCGGCCTTTTTCTTTGAGTTCTTACAGACAGGATGATTACAGTAGAGTGCTTGGGAATGTGCATATACATGTATACAGGTGGCCGGTACCTTTGGGCCTCCTCATCCACATGTTTACATACTCTAAACGATCGCGATCATCACTGGCCTGCTGGCAAGATCACTCCTGCCACTTCCGGTCGGTCCAAAGATATCTCAGGGAAGCTCGAGCAAGCAGATTGCCTTCTGTCACCCTATGTGACATAGGAAAGCAAATCGCATGGTGATGTGCAAATAGCATGGCCGTAAATGCGCCGCTCCAGCCATTCATTTCTGCCATTCATTTCTGCGCGGAGCGCCTCATTTGATGAGGGGCCGCTGGCCAAAATTCTAGAGTCGTTCCACGCCACTCCGACCTGTCCGGCGCTCAGGCGGACCCAAGCACCTTATACACTTCTTTGTTTGCACCAATCACTTTCCCACGGGCTCCTGACCGAGAAGGACAGCATGGTGCTGCAATGCTTTCATTGAACTCGAGCCTGCAGCGACAAGGCGCGTTGGAGCCCATGGACTGCAGAAGTTGTTGCGCATTCTCGACCTGCAACCCTAAACCCTAAACCCTAACCATTGAAGTTGAAATTAGATGTTCCCGGACTTCATCCTCTGCTGGCGTCAATGGCCAAGAGGTTGAGGCAATGTGATACGTCTCAACATGAGCTTGTTGCGCGGCCATGTCCACCGCGTTGATCTTGCCCAACACTATTCTTCATATGTATGATTCTGGGGGGTTGCCTAGAACTTTTAGAGTTTAGGGTTTAGGGATAGCAGCCCCAAACCCACGAGTACAACCCTACGGGTACAACCCTAAAACAACTGGGGCAAAAAGAATCAGAGCAGAAGAATGTTGTAAACCTCCAAGTTGCCAGGCCGGGCTTTCCTCCTAAATAAGCCTTACACTAGGGCTAACCCTGAACCCTGAATCCTAAACCCTCAATCCTGAACCCTAGACCCTAAGCCCTGGACCCCATACCCTAAACCCCGAACACTAAACCTGAATGCTAAACTCTAACGTACTACTACCCATCTTCCATTATACCTCAAGTGCAGCTCACGGGCCCTTTGTTGCACACTCACGCCTTAAACCCTAAACCCTGAACTGGTGTAGGTTTGCGGTACTACAGACATTAGAAGCTTATGGCTTTTTAGGTTTACATAGGGATTTAAGGTAATGAAAGTCAAAAGCATTCTCAAACCTGACCCCCCCGAAGCCGTCTGCCTACTGCTGAGTAGAGACGCAGGGGCTATACTCCCGACATAACCCCCCATATTATAACAGATTTGCCTGATCCCCTAGTAACCAGAAAGCCTAAACCCGTAGGGCACCGAGAATGATCTCGCTGAGGGAGTGGTACTGGCCCGAATAGGTTTTGGCGGTGCCGGACTCATTGGAGCAAGCCCCCATAAGACTGGACACCTGGGTGCGCTTAGTTCAGGGTTTAGGGCTTAGCGCTTAGGGTTTGAAGGTTTGGGGTTTAGGGGTGAGGGGTCAAGAGGTCAAGGGGTCAATCTAGAGACTTGGGTCCTTGAGGCTTTAGCATTAAGACTTCAGGTGCTTGGAAATTGAGTGTCCACCCTAAACCCTAAATCCTAAACCCAAAAGTCCTTGAGGCGGGACATCTGAAGCAGCTGCGACCAAACTCCAGAGCTAAAGACTTGGGTTTAAGGGTTTAGGATTTAAGGTTTAGGGCCCAGTTCTGGGTTTAGGGTTTAGGTTTTTAAGGTTTAGGATTTATGGTCTGGTTCTGCGACTCTGAACCCTGGAGCTTTGAAGAGTTTTAGCACCATGTGTGGACGTCGAAATTCAGAGCCTGGATCATCACTTACCAATACCCTAGACCCCAAACCCTAAACCCTGAACCCTAAACCCTACGCCCACCCTTAACCCTAAACCTTAAACCCTAAACCCTAAACAAGTACACCTTGCCGAGTGCATTCCAGCCCTGAGAACCAGAAAAATCCGTGATGCTCATCGTAACCACACTGACGGCTTTGACAAAAAAAACGTGGCTAAGGTTTAGGATTTAGGGTTTTGGGTTCAGGGTGTAGGGTTTAGGGTTCAGGGTTTAGGGCTTAGGGTCTGGGGTTTAAACTTTAGGGTTCAAGGTTTAGAGTACCTGAGTACAACCTTGCCAAAACAGGAAAGACCGACTGTGGGGACAACCATTGCTTAACCCTTTAAACTGAAACCCTGTTACGAGGCCGGTGTGGATTTACAGGTTAGGATTTTGAGTTGGGAGTTCGGGGTTTGGAGATTAGTAGAGTTGAGCCCAAAAGCCCTAAACCCTGGGCCTTAACCTTCTTCCTTGATGGGTTTACATTCTGGTCTGATGGTTGGCTGCGTCTTGAGCCTGCACTCATGGCATCTTGAAAATCTGCTTTACTGGGTTTTAGGGCTTAGGATTTGGATTAAGGCTCCCTGTACACATCTACTTCTTCCTATATCAGGCAATAGAAGGATTATTGTCCATCATCATTTAAAATTGTCCCAGGAATAACCCCGTTTAGGCTAAGATGTCTAACAGAAACTATCAGGATGCCAGGGTGACGTGTTTCCAGCTACCATGCTCCCTGCCATGGAACCAAAACTCGACAAAAATATTCCTAATGGCGAACCAGACGGGCAAAACAAAGGGAAAGTCAGATGGAAAGTCAGATGGAAAAAGAAACGGAACAGGAAGCGTAAAGTACACTACCTGCCGAAATGGAAACTAGAATTTGGTGTTTATGGCTAGGCTTTCAACCTAAACCCTAAACGCAAATCCCTAAACCCAAAACCCTAATCACTAATCCCCCAAACCCTAAGCCCTAGTCAGGTGGCTCCGGATGAAGGGTCCACTAAGGGGGTTGGTAAGCAACGTGTTTATTTGCGGGTGCCAAAAGGGGGAGTTAGGAAGTGAAGCGAAGCACCCTAGTGGATTTTTGTAGGGTTCAGAGTTTAGGGTTTGGGTTCGTAGAGGGTTCCGTTGCTATCTACAGAGAATAACAAAAGGGATTATACAGGGGATCCTCTAGGGAGGATTGCTTCGATCCACTCCCCCACTCCTCCTTGCTGTAAACCTTAATTCGGAAACGCTCAATCCCACCAAATACACATGAGCTACAGGCAACATTTCCTACAGAACTTAAGGGACACGGGTGCCTTGTTAGGGACTGTAGTAGGGAATGTACTAAACTACAAGGGGGACCCCTATGTCCACTCTGAGAGGTCCGTTTGCAAGGCTACATACCCTCAGCCTCCGGGACTCCGGGCTAGGCTTTTCAGCGCTCAACCTCGGATCCTGCTTGGAAATTCAGGGTACCCATATACCCATCAAGGCTCATGTGATTGAAAACCGCAATGCCATGGCAGACGTTAAGAACCTCCATAATATGCCACGCAGTCGTGGGCTTCGCTCCTGATTCCCTGAATGATGAGAAGAGACCGCGCATGTCGGCCTCGGTCAATCCCCAAGGCTATTCGAATCCAAGGTCATATAGTCCCCCTTAAGTAGATAGAATCTGGCTTTGAG
>CAJNIZ010047181.1:10742-24924 GCA_905231905.1 Symbiodinium pilosum | reverse complement strand
TAAACCCTAAACCCTAGGCTGAAGCGTTCCAGACACTCAACCCATTGTTCCAATGACTAGCGAGGCACGCAGGGTGACCTAACAAGACCTTAACAAATTGCCGGGTTTAGCCCTCAGCCCTCAGCCCTAAAGCAATCAAATCTGAATGGCTTCATATGGATGTGTAGGGGTTTTGGTCCATAATTTGACCCTAAACCCTAAAACCTCATCCCTAAATTAGGGCTGAAAGGGTGGGCTGAAGGTCTGAGGTTCATGGCTTGGATTTTACCACTTGGGCTTGAAGGATTGGGTTTAGGGTTTAGGGTCTTGAAATGTTATATACCCTGTATTATAACCCCTAGATACTATAGTAGTTTCCATGTTCTTCTCCATTATCCCAATATACCCATATATGAGAACCCAATGTGTCCAACAGCGTGGAAAGACATGAAAGCAGCCTTGAGAACTGTGTTTCTCATGGGCTGCCCTCCTACCACCACCCCCTTTACGACCCCCACCGGGTTCCCCCTTATTTTTCTTTGATTAGCCCTCATTATTCTGAATGAAAAAAGAACCTGGGAAACCTGCCGGGGTTGTATGGGAATTGGAAAATCTCCTACCCAACACGACCATATCATCATATATCATCCTGTACCATCATGTTAGCTGCAATTTGTCGGGATTAGTCTTACTGTCTTATAACGGCATAGAGGTTTGTCGTGCTCTTGCCACGTTTCCCATGGTGGGCAGGCGTTTGTTTGGTGATAAAAGCCGAGTAAGACGCTGCTTAAAGTCAGAGCTCGCAGGTTTCGCAAACGGATTAGGCTTTAGGGTGCCAGTGGTCGGCATATCCTACTCGAATCTGCTTTGGCCTGTTGACCCCAAACCCCACTAAACCTGTTGTGGTTCTCCGCTCCTTGATGGAAATGATTTCCATATTTGCAGTGGAGCGGGAGTAGTACTTGTTCAGCGCCCTGCATGCATAGGGATATATAGGGATTGCAGGGTTGCGAAGGGATATATGGGGATATATGAGGAAAGAAAAATTCGAAACTACTGTTATTTTGGGAATTGAGATTCAGGAGATGCACGCTCGCTTTCTGGAGATGACTAAACAGGGATTTCTGAATGTCCACAACCAAAATCAGTGCTACGCAAACTCGCTCTGCCTGAGCATGCACAGCTAATGACACATCCTCAAGAAGCACACTCATTGTCGATACTGGTGATTGCTGCAACATGAATGATTCATAGCAACATCCTTGTAGCCAGGAAAACGGTTTAAGGTTTAGGGTTTAGGCTTTAGGCTTTAGGCTTTAGCGGTTAGGGTTAAGGGTTAAGGGTTTGGGGTTTAGTGATACTGCTGCGGTCCACCTCATGGCTGCAAAGGTACTGACAAGGCAAGGCAAAGTACGCAGAGGAAAGTCAGAGAGGGGATGTCAGCCGCGACAAGTTTGGATCTCAACATAAGGAACCCCAACCCCTAAACCCTGAACCCTAAAATCTGAAACCTAAAATCTAAACCTGCAAACCTAAACCCCAACATGTTCGCTGAACCCAAGCTTTTCCCCACGCGCGTTATCAGGAGGGACTTGGATAAAAGCAAGCGCTCAAGCCGCGATCAATCAAAGATCAGCCGCTGGGCCCCTGAAACGTTAAGCTCACGTTCTCTGTCACCATTGCTAGATCTGCGGGGAGAAGAGACAAGCCACAATCGACTGGTATTTTTCGAGCTGGGGCTAGGTATCTCTCCACAAGACCAAAACTCGTACGCTGAGCTAACTTTCTCATGTCGCGACTGCTCTGGCCTTAAGATTCCTACCGCGGGCCCGCCACTAAACAACAACCCCGAAGATCTCCTTCTCAAACCCCGAACCCAAGGCCCTTCAGGCCTAAACCACAAGCCCCAAACATTAAGCCCTAAGCCCTTAGGGTTTAGGATTTAGGGTTTAGGGTTTTGGGTTTAGGGTTTTGAGTTTAGGATTTAGTGTTTTGGGATACCCTAAACCCTAAACCTTAACAGACTGTCCAGACACAGCAGGTTCAGCTTGAGCTTCTTGAGGACAGCCAACTGGGCTTCAAGGGTAATGTGGTGGTTTCGAGTTTTTATGGGTTGAGGGTTTAGGGGTTAGGCTTTAAGGTTTAGGGTTTAGGGCCAGGGCTTCGGTAGGTTTGTCCTGCGAGGAACGAGACAGGAGTGTCTTCAGGTACATAGAAATTTTGGGGGGTTAGTTTGTAGGCTTGGTGGGCCTTTAAAACCTGGTTCAGAGGCTAACGGTTCGGTATTTAGAATTGAAGCCTTAGATACCATTAAGATCAAGCAAGGTAAGATACTCGGTGATGAAGAACGAGCTTCTCCAGCTGAAGTACACGGATTAAGGGTTTAGGGTTGAAGGGTTATGGCTGCCAACGGCTGATTTAAAGACATGTCATACTAACTTCTCCACGACTAACAATGCAGACGTCAGATGAAAAAGAAAGTGGAGTGGACACTGGACACTAGGGTTATATAGGGCTACCCCTATACATACATCCTCTGATTATCCCTATATATCTCCTCAGATAGTGCTTAAAGAGGCCTGCTTAAGCCCTACATGTCAGGGGCTTATTAAGGCGAGGACGTAGGCACGGATCACATAAGGCTACACCAGGATAAGCATGTGAGGCTACCTATAACTCGGTCCCTTTAAAGGGGGTCATGGGCATCTATAGGGTGTAGGACTTAGGGCTTTTGGGACTACAAGTTTCTGAACAAAATATTGCGCGGGTGTTAGGCTTGGAGATTCAATCCTAAACCCTGAATCCCATCCGTTGGTAAGTGGCACCTGGGATTCCATCTTAACCTGAATGAGGATAAACATCTGGAGTCCCTGTGCAACCCTCCAACTCCTGCAGAACTTGGGCGGGTCTCAAAGGTACACTGTTTAGGGTTTAAAGCTTATATTTCAGGACAATGGTGAAACCCCCATCAGAAAGGGAACTCGGACTTGAGAAGTTAACATGCCTTGCTGCATTCAAGGCGCAACGCGCTTTTGGCTGCGGTTCAAGGACAGGACCGGCGGAATGGCGAAAATGAGAATGGAGTAGCACCCAGCAACGAGGATAAGAATGATGCCCTTAGGGGAGGTTGGGATAGGGAATAACGGAAGATATTATACAGGGGTTATATGGGGACTATATCCCTCTATCCAGTAAGGTTAGGGCTTCGGTTCCTGGAATTGTACAATAGGGATTTAGCTCAAGGGTTTTGTGTCACGGTTATTGTTGGAATACTAATGCAAACTATGGGTTTACAGTTTAGGGTCCAAATTCCAGTGCGCTATAGGATTCTGCAAGTCATCGCTCCGATACAGCGGCGCATAGGCTCATCTTTTCATCATGTGCTTTACAATATCTTGTAGGGTTTCGGGTTTAAAGTTTAGGGTTTACATTTGAGAGAGCCTGAGACGCTTTTCAACAGCATGGACCAATCGGAATACAAAAACTGGTTGGGATTGCTGCAAAGACCTCACCCAAAACAGACAAACAAACGAAAAACGGTCACTTCAGAAATCTTCACATCCAAAAGTCCCAATGTCCTCACTTATGGATTACCGAACCACCTCCCTCTATACTACTAAGGTTCCCCATCAATTAATCTGACTCTGGGTTAAGCAAGGCTAGTTGCGGCGAACCGTGAGGGTCGGAGTATAGGGAGAATGCTTGGGAGAACCCACCACTCACGCTGTTGAGGATGTTAGACCTTTTGGCCTTTCAGCAGAGAACTGTCTAAGCTGAGCAAAAAACGAAGGTAGACATAGCTTGGGTCATTCCCCCTCACAACAACAATCCTTAAAGGGCTAAACCCTAAACCCTTAAAGGCCTTTACCAGAGGCGTACTTAGACTCTTACTACCCATTGTGGCAAGGGGGAGCGACTAAGGACATGAAGGCGTTCAAACCCTGCAAATGCTCGGCATATCATGAGGTTCCCAGAGTGAAGGGCTCATGACTTTAACATGCCCAAATAGGAACGACTTCGCTTTAATGCTGCTGATGTGGCTCATGAATGTTGCCCAGAAGTCAGCTGCACCACAAAAGTACTTTGTAGCCAAGTAACCATATAGCAATGAGGCTTGCCCTTTGCCTATAATTCGAGAGTTAAGTAAGGTAAGGTGTATGAAAGAACAGAACCCAAAACGGGCAGAAGGATACCAAAGGGCTTCTTCAATTATGTATGAGGACTCCACCAGGTAACCAGCACCCGAAACCCAACAATCCCAAACAAACCCCATACATTTCCTACGAGCCAGTGACCTTCAAAAAAAAAATCAACGGCGAGACCCACAACTTAGAAGGCAGCTGAAGCTACAGGCTAGGGGCAGGTGCAGAGCATGATATTGTGGTCTTTGCATGGTATGGGTTCGTGTGAAACCGCTGCATGTTCCGTTCATCTCATTACTTGGGTGCATTCCGGCTTACATCCTTGCTTGAACTTGGTAATGGCTTTGCACTTCCTGAGTTTTCTTGGCAATGTGTGCTTCATCGTCTTGATCTGGGGGGAGGGACCTGGGTTCGCGTTCTTCTCGCACTTTCTGACCTTGGAGGCCCGGGTTGACCCTATTTTCCATTATCGCACTATAACGCTCATACTAATCCCTGAATAACCCTGTAAACCGTTCTGATAGGATAATCCACTATTTCAAATGTTCTTGACCTCGGAGGCTGGGAAGGTTCCAGGGAAGGTCTGGATGCTGGACTGGAGCAGGTTTGGGAGCCCTAGAGTCTTTCAAGTTTTATTTGTATTTAAACGGATTGGATTATTAGATTAAACAGCATTTTCAAGCCTACCCTTGTGGAGAAACCTCCTTAATCAAATTGCAATCATCAGTCCATTTTTGCATCCTCTGTCATCTTGGCTTCGTCAACTCGAGATGCCCCACCCTCATCTTATAGTCCCCCTTAAGTAGATAGAATATGGCTTCAGGTATATTCTAACAAGACCCCAATATACCCCATATTCTGTCTACTTAAGGGGGACTAGAGTCCCAGACTATAGTCCCTGCCCTCCAGTCTCTCCACACCATAAGATAAATTACTCTCAATCTTATTACTACTGGAAAATATTCTAACGGTTACGTTATCATACTAGTACTCATATTATTGCTACGTGTGCCTGGCTAGGCGCCAGATTTTTCTTGCGCTGAGGATGGAAGGTCGGTCCTCTGCTGGGAACATGGAATCCGGAGTCTCAAGGGAACGCTGTTATAATGCACGCAGGGGCAGGGCATGTGGCGTGCAGCTGCTAGCGCATGAGCACGCGAAGCGGTAGTGATGCGAATGGAAACCATGCATTGCGCAAAGGCAAAATGCGAAACAATTGAGCCTGCGGTTGCAAGAAAGAACACCAAAACCAACCCGCAACCAAAAATGCGTGCACGGCAAAATTGAATGGATAATGCACGCCAACATGACAATGCAACAAGAAAGTGAAGACACCTGCACAAAATTGCAAAGCCAAGAAACATGCACCGGTCCGAAGGGCTGGGAAAGCTTTGGCGCATGGCCGCGTGGTGAAAGTAACTCTTGACCCTACACCCTGAACCCTAAACCCCGAACCCTAGACCCTAAGCCCTAAACCCCAAACCCTAGACACTAAACCCTAAACCCTGCACCCTAGACCCTAAACCCTAAACCCCAAATCCCAGACCCTAAACCCTGAAGCTGTGTAACTCTGGTTTCGCCCAAGGTCGTTCTCAGCGGCACCACGATAATCAAATTTGAAGCCACCTGGCATCTGAGGAAAGTCTGGCTATTGATCTAGGTTTTAGGGTTTAGGGCCCTAAAGCAATCAAATCTGAATGGCTTCATATGGATATGTTGGGATTTTGGGCCAGAACTTGACCCTAAACCCTAAACCCTAAAACCCTAAACCCGAACCCTAAACCCTGAACCCTAAGCCCTCATCCCTAAATTAGGGCTGAAAGGGTGGGCTGAAGGTCTGAGGTTCATGGTTTGGATTTTAGGACTTGGGCTTGAAGGATCGGGATTAGGGTTTAGGGTTTAGGGTTTAGGGTTGAGGGTTTAGGGTTGAAGGTTGAGGGGTTAGGGTTTAGGGTTGAGGGTTTAGAGTTGAGGGTTGAGGGTTTAGGGTTTAGGGTTCAGGGCTTACTTGGAGGGTCAGGGAGACTTAGTCAGTAGGTTAATAACCCCGATAGCCCATATAGTAACCCCAATTATCCCCATTATTAACCTAGTTGCTAAGTCCCCTGACCCTCCAAGTAGGGTCTAGTGCTTGAGGTTTAAGGTTTAGGGTCTAGACTTTAGGGTCTGGCGTCTAGGGTAGGGGTTTAGGGTGTAGGGTCTAGGGTTTAGAGTGGGGAGCTTGCTTTGAGGCTAATGGTCTGAGATTTCGGGGTTCAGGATTGAGCCAATGGTTGAATTCTGTTCAAAGTGGGGATGGGGCCGCCCGAACTTGTAGGGTGTTCTTCAGCAAACTTTCACGCCACATACCCCTATTAGAAACCGGGGGTCACCACCACCACCACCACCACCACCACCACCACCACCACCACCAAGTACTAGTGGCAACAGAACAAGCGTAGCATAACAAGAGCTGGAGTGATTCCCTGAATTGATATCCCGGTTCTGAACAGGTACATCATTCTGTGTTCGTCTTCCTCGGGCAATCCTATGCAACTCTGTGTCAGCTTGCCATGTTTTCAGAAAATACTGTCACAAATGTTGTGCTTGTTAGGTTTCAGGCCTGCTGAAGAATGGCCGGTCGGTATACAGCGGGCTTTTCAATTAAGGGCACTTACGTGGAGTTCTCCTCCTCTCGCAAATCCAGTGACACCCCAATTCAGCCCAGTGGATTCTGTCTTTAGTTTAGGGTTCATAATAGTTTCCGTGTTCTGTTCCATTATCCCTATGTAACCCCCCTATATAATACATAGTAGCTTCCATTTTCATGTCCATTATCCCTATATAACCCCGATATATTATGACTTTAGGTTTCAGGTTGTTTTTTGCAGCACCTCTTGCACCTTGCGGTGAAAGGCCAGTTCCAGCAGGGGCCATAACTTGCGGTGTTTGGGTTAGGGCTTCGCGTTTGGGGTGTAAAAGGTGTTAAGTACACAAAACTGATGCAAAGCCTTTAGGTGCACATGGGCTTTGGCAAACTTTGTGGTCACCTCCTTCTGAGTAGAGCCATTGGCTGATGCCGTACACAAAGTAGTTGCGACTGATGGAGTTGGCGAGCTTAAGCACGATGAGCTTTTTGAAGCGCGAAGTTCCCAAAACCGCAGACCTTGAGCCCTAAACTCTCCACCTAGGCGCTTCAACCCTCGGCCCCTACACCCTCAGCCTAAAGCCCGAGACCATAAACCACAGACCCTAGGCCCGAAATTCGAGACCCTGAACCTTCATCTCCAAGCCACGCGGTTTAGGGTTTAGGGTTGAGGGTTTAGGGTTTAGGGTTTAGGGTTGAGGGTTGAGGGTTTAGGGTTTAGGGTTTAGGGTTTAGGCTTGGGCCCTATACCCCAAGCGCTAATCCCAAAACCACGCTGTGATAAGAAGGCCAAACGGAACGTGGCAAAGGAAGAATCATGGAAATCGTTTGCCCACCGTATACACCCTAAACATAGACCCTAAGCGATGAGCTCGGAACCTTAAACCCTAAATCCTCAAGACCATATAAGCTATATACACATTACTTGGGGTTCTCAAGCTTCCTTAATCTCAAATTTTCAGAAGCCTGAGCTTAAAAATCCGCCCCCAGACACTAAGTAATGGTAATAAATGCCAAACCCTGAAACCCTAAACCCTTAACCCTGAACCCTCAATCTTAAACCCGAAACTCTGAACCCTACATCCTAAACCCTAAACCCCGAACCCTAAAGCTTCAACCCTACGCCCTGAGTCCCGCCTGTAGGGTGCGGGTCTTCCACACCCGGCTTCACCAAATTCATGGCAAAGCCCCCCGTGAAGGAAATAAGCGCCCAAAACCGAACCTGAATTTAGGGTTTGGGGTTTAGGGTTTAGAGCTTGGGTGTGGGATTTAGGGTTTAGGGTCTAGGGTGGGTTTCCAAGGTTTTAGGGTTAGGAATTTGAGGGTTTAGGGTTTAGGGGTTCACCCCTGAATTGGCCTAATCCCTAAACCCCAAACCCTAAACCGTGATGTTTGCATGTTTGAGGCCAACAAGGGGAACATGGTGTCAAGCATAGGTGGATTCAAGAGTTCTTTTGGGGGGGGGGGTATTCAGGTTTGGGTTGATCCTGCCAAAAACAGTTGTATACTGGCTATAATATGAACGACCTCAAAATACTATAACCTTAATTCTAGGGACCCCTGATTTTGGGAAACCCCCAACTTTATAGAACATCTATATAACCCTCTCTATACGACCCCTACAAGCCCCTTTAAAGGTACCCCTAATTTGAGGAAACCCCCACGCAAAGCCGTAGACTGCTACTGGGTGGGGGCGGTGCAGAGCGGTTCGGGCTCCCTAGACCCTAAACCCTAAATCCAAAACCCTTCAAACCCTAAGCCCCAAAAACCCTAAACTCAGGGCTTTAAAATCTTGCTGGTGCTTGAAGGGGGAGTGGGGAGTGAAATTAAGGATTATCATAGGGTATATAGGATCCACTCCCGGCATCTCCCTGAAGCACGAGTAAGGAGTGGGAGGGTCCAGGATGGGTTTCAAGGTCTCAAGTTCAGCTTGGGCAGTCAGGTAAAGGTTTTGGGTTTAGAGCTTGTCCCTAAATCCTAAACCCTAGACGCTAAAGCCTAAACCCTATAGGCTTCTTGTCCTGAGTTAGGCTGCAGCCTTTAGCCTTTGTGCTTCTGGGTTCGGGTTTTGATTTTGGCGTTAACTCGGTTTTGAGGTGTTCGATTTGAGGTTCTAAGGTTGAGGACCCAGGGTTTTTACGCTCAGGGCTGGGGAAGACACAGTTTAGGGTTTATGGTTTGTTTAAGGTGTGTTTGTGTGTGAAGAAATTAGCTGATGGGCTCAGGGTCAGGCGTTCATAGGCTGTGGAACATGTTTCACGAGTATTTCTTGTAGTGATGGCATTACCACTAAACCTTAAATCCTACATCCTAGGCCATAAACATCAAGCCTCCTCCAACTACTGCCGATACCAATATATGTTTATGTAGGTAAACAAAAATATATATTTATATAATACATCATGCGAAAGTACAGGATACCTGAACCTTAAACTGGCAGTGATCCAGGAACTGTCTCGTTGATCTTTAAGAAAACCAAGCCAAAGGTGAAGAGGAAGATGAGAGCCATGGAACCCCACCAGACTCCATCATTCCTTGGTTTTTGTGTTTTGGATGTAGGGCTTAGGACTTAACCACTACATGCTAGGATGCCGTAATTTCCCAGGTATAAGCGGCTTCAGGTCATGCAGGATAGTTTGGCTAAACAGCTTTAGCTGTGGGTTACTTGGGTTGGCTCAAGGAGATGGAGTCTGCGGCGTAATGGGAATAAGCTGTATAGCTGCGGATCATGCTCGTCCAATTTTCCCCAGTTGGTTCAAGCATAGTTGATCAGATTTGGGGTTGGAAACCTGCGGACTACACTTACAACCCATGATCCCTGCAGCTGCACATGTACCCTATCCTCATTGTCGTTCTTACAAAAGAAGTTAATTGTATTTCGTTGACTGCTATGTTTTATCTGCTTCGGGGCAACTTGTGCAATCTCCCACAACCAAATCCTAAACCCTAGACTCTAAACTCTTCACCCGGAACGCGAAACCCGAAGCCCTGAACTTAAACCTTTAACCCTAAACCTTAAAGTCATAACCATATGGATGATTACCTCAGAAGTTGTGAATGCCTCTATGCATGGAAACAGACATCTCATCAAAGGACCTGCAAAACGCACCTTCGGAACAGGCACATTCGAGCTGTTCTCAAGTAAGTAGTTTCCCTAAACCTTAAACCCTAGACCCCTAAACCCCTAAGGTACAGGAAGGGGTTAAAGCAGGTCCTACGCAAGATTCTTCAGGCGTGATTGGAGATGCTCCATACCAACAACAAGACTTGAAAGAGGGTTATGGTCCCCCTGAAGTAGAGAGAATATAGATTACAGGAATCACAAGCACTGATTGCAATACCGTTAAGCCATGTAGCAGAGCGCGCGCTAATTCTTTTCTACAGAGGGCTTGGGCAGTACGCGTAGCAGACAACGTCTACCATGCTACAGCAGCAAAACACTACAAAGGGCTGATGTCATTTTACACCCCCCTCGCCAAAGAGCGTAGTGATGCGGCGCCGCTGCAATGGAAGACGGCACTCCCGCTCGGGAGGCTTCTGCTAGTACCTGCCCGGGATGCAACATGAAGCAACCGACATGATTCGCAACATGTGCAAGCAAAAGTTGAACTGCGAATTCTTAATTTTCAGCAGTAGTTGTTTAAATCGCTCTAGGCGAAGTTCACCGCGCACCAGCTTTAGAAAAGCAACAACAGCAAAAGAAACTCGGCCGTCCCGCTAGGGAGGCTGTTTCAAAGTTGATTAGGCTGGCGGGGAACACTCGCAACAGGTGTGAGCCAGTACTACCTGTGACAAAGCACTCATGCAACCATTTAGTAGTAGCCGCGCCAGCTGCCGTGGTAGGAGGACTGGTAGTCGCGGGACTGTCCTTGGTACCAACCACGGGAGCCAGAGGAGCCGTAGCCACGCTGCTGATAGGGCTGGGAGCGATGCTCCGACGGCTTGGCTTTGCCTTTGCCCTTGCCCTTTTGTTTGCCTTTGCCCTTCTCCTCCTGCTCGAGGCGACGGGCTGTGGCTTGGCGGTTCCTCTCGCGCTGCTCAACCTGATAATTGTTCTCGGCATCCGCAGCCGCGGTGTTCTGGTAGATGATGTCCTCAACCCATGCTTCGAGCTCGTCGGGGGTGTCAAACTTTGGGATCTCGATCGTGCCAGTGAACGTCATCAAAGTCGAAATGGCCTTAGTACGAAAGGCGGTAGACACGAATCATCAGCTGACACGAACGTCCCCAACCAGGCGAAGCCAAAGCGTGGATCTGTAGCCTGTGCAACCAAACCAGCTTGGGTTAGACGGTTGCCATCAACGGGAAAGAATGCCAACCTCGCGGTGTTCTTGGCCTCCTTCCCAAGATTAGGGTTGATGCCCATTGCCTGCTTTCGTTGAACGAAAGAACGACCTGGGTTCGGCATCACCACCTGAGCCACGAGATCCATAACCATGATGGATCTGCGGGTGTGCTGCTGCGCTGCCATCGAGGTGGTAAACTCATCATCTTTGCAGAACCTTGCAAGGATGCTTTGGTAGCCCATCTTGAGAGACCTTGTCCGGTGACCGCGCGCCTTGGCAATGGCGGCTGCATCCAGACTTTGGGCACCACGCTTCGAGACATCCCCAGTGTTCTTCAGGTCCGCGGAAGTCAACTCCGATGCCGCATGACCTGTGCGCCTAAGGAGATTCTCGCGCAACTCCTTTCTGCACGACGAGATGAGCTTCCTCACACTTAAGTCCTTGACCTGCGCCTTTGCACTTGCCCCGCATGCAAAACATACAATCTGACCTTGCAACATGTTTGCCGAACACGCGTGGCAAGAACGCAAGTCTGCACGGGCTGACATAGGCGCTGCCGTAGTCCCTGCGAAGCGAGGGACACCAGGAACACCCAAAGATGGTGTGGGCTCGTAAGATGACCCAGCAGCAACGGCACCTCCGCTAGGAGGGCTCGAGGAGCTTGCAACCTCAGGAGCTGGCGTTTCTGGGGCCCCCTCCTCAACCTGGACCTCTTCCATCTGGTCGTCGTCCTGCGGGATCTTCGGCCTCAAAGGTCACGTCAACGCCCTTGGTGGTCTCCTCGACCGTGGCCTTGCTGTAGATCACCTCGTCCTTCTTGGTGTCGCTGACGTAGAGCACCGCTTCGGCTGGGATCGTCTCTCTACAGAGGATCCCCTCGCTCTTTGAGGTGAAGAGGTAGCATCCGGCCTCCAACGCAAGCTTGGTGGAAACCACAACCTCGTATTGGCAATTGGCCCTCACCCCTGCGGTCCCCTCCGTCATTTCCTCGAGTGGACATGAGGCGAAATAGTTGTGGACCTTTCCGGATTCACCATATCCTGCCACCAAGCCGCCTTGTGTGATTGACATGGCGGCGTCTCTGACAGTACGGTGAAAGAGTCTTGGCGGGCACGCCTCCCAAGGGAGGTACGGCACTCCTGCAAAGGAGGCTGTTCCACCACGCAGCTCCGCTGCACTGTAAGTGCACAGCCAATTGACTGCGATCTGTTCGTCTCCGAACGAATCCGCAATGTGTTTGCTGTGCCCTTTGGGCCGCAGAGATCTGCAAAGGGAGGATCCTAGCGTTCATCATGTGAGCTAAGAGGCCAACCTTCGTCTCCTTATCCGGCTGAGGTCCGCGCAAAATGAACCTTGACTTATTGTCATGCTTGGCCATACGCAGGATTGATCCAATGCCTAACTCGGACTGGGCACACTCGTTCACGATGTTGAGGACATCCTGGACGTTCACCCAGGTACCTTCAAACTCCAAGCTGAGATCATGGCCCCTGGCCCAACGCGGAGGTTGGCGCGGATCATTTGGATCCTGGAAAGCTCCGCGCACAAGTCCTGAGATGAAGGTTTTGATCCAATGGGGAATCTCGTCAGGATAGGTCTTCTGAAGCTGATCCTGCGTAAGCTCAATCCAGGTGGAGCGATCATCTTCGGGGCTTGGGTAAAACGATTCGGGACAGGAGAATCCTAGTGACTCATCAATGCAATCGATGTGGTCCATGTCGTCGACGGATGACCAACCGCCTGCCCAAAATTCGGGGAGCTGGTACTCCGCCTCCTGTTTCTCACGGGCTTTCCTGGTCATCTCCATTGCTGCCTGCCTCTCCTCTTTTGATGGCAGGTCATGAGCCTTGTAGGGTTCATAGCTCCGAATCGCTGCTTCCGCATCGACTGTAGCAACCTCACCGGTTGATGATGAAGCCGCGGCACTCCCTTTCAGGAGGCTCCTGCTTGCGACATACTCATCGCGGGTGATATGCTGGCCTTCCCCGACTGGGACCATTGAGCTTGCATCAAGCTCGAGGATTTCGCGTGGAACCCTCACCTTGGCCATTGTGTCTGCGACACTCACTTCCGTGTCTGGCCACTCCGTGTCCCATGGATCGCGGGTCACCTCATCTGGGTTTGTAACGGGTGCCCTTGCCTGATTGTGCTTCTTGAGCTCCTCGATCAGGATGTCGTACTCCACTCCAATAACGTAGAGGCCCCTTTCCTGGAAGGGCTCCTCCTGGGCAAGCTGGAGCAAATGCATTCCTGGGGATCATGGAGCACATGTGATCTACTACCAGCAGTGTGACGTATCTGCCAATAGCGTTGGTCATGCGCTGGCGGACGTCCGAAGAATCTCTCAGATGATAACTGTCGAACAGTGTTTCACCTTCGATAATGTTGGTAAAATTGAAACTTCGGATTCCCAGCGACTTTGCATAGTTGAAGAACAAGTCGTTCGCCTCCCCGTATTTGGGATCCAAGGAATACACTGACTGTGCGGTGAACGTTGCCTAGAAGACTCACGAAACCCACATGCGGCCGTCCCTTTAAGGAGGCTAATGCGCTTATGGACCTGCAAACTCTATCGGCAATTTGGGACCATTGTCCCTTCGCTGCGGCCATGTCTGGGCGCTGCTTGATCAGCCACTCGGGAACATTGGGGTTCACACAGATTCCATGCTCCCCTGTGAGTTCGTTCCCCGCCCATATGACCATGACATCGATGAGCAGCCCTTTATTAAGCGCAGAAGAGCCGAATGTGAGTTCGATCTCGGCAACCTTGTCCTGAATCCTCTGTGTGATGGCGGGAAGAGACTTGCCCCAGAGACATTCGTAGTAGACCTCGGTATAGTAGCTAAGCAGATCTCCAGGCTTCTTCAACGCCGCAAGGTCCTGGCTCAGGTCAGTATATTTCTTGTTCGAAACTCGGAGGCACGTAATACTGTCCGTAACCAGGATGAGGAACCTAGCAGCATTGCTATGCTTGTAGCTAGGCTTAATCCTCTCGGTGCCGCGTGCGCTTATCGTGCTCATCAGGCGGAGGCTCGGCACATCGAGGTCTTTGACCGTCGTGTCAATTGTGGTTTGTATAGGACAGTAGCGGTACATCTCCTGCAGCGCCGTCATAGGCAACGGATCATCTCCCATGTCCAGAAACTCCG
>CAJNIZ010047181.1:0-10715 GCA_905231905.1 Symbiodinium pilosum | reverse complement strand
CCTCGTGGCAAGACCTTCGCATCCGCCATTCCACAATTGCACGGCTCTCCACCTATGGAGGCTACGACACCGTATGATTTAGCAGGAGAATTAGGCGGCACTTGATACTGAGTACTTTTCTTACAAGCTTTGACGTGGTCGTGGAAATCCATATGAATAGCATCCGTGAGCACATGCGTGTAAGACTCAGCAAGCTTCAAAGCCTTTCCCCTACTTTCTCCGTGTTGCGCGTGCGTGCACCTGAAGGCCACAATGCGCGGCAGTACGAATGTGGATTTGAAAAGCCACGTTTTCTTAAGGGGTAAGTTGTTCATGTCAACGATTCCAACCATGCAACCATCGCACTCATGAGACATGAGACCATGATGCTCAACAAAACGAACAACTGATGGATCCTGCCAACAGTCGCAAGTCTTGGGGAGCTCAAAAATGATCTCAGGATTGTGTCTCCTAGTGAGCTTGATGGTAGATAAGAAGGATCGAAACAACTTCCGAAATAAGCTTTTGCGCAGCTCGACCTTTTCAGGATTGTTACGCACGTTTATCCGCTGCCAGCTACTTCCTCCAGCGCACGGAAGCGACGCGAAAAGAAGTAACATGGCTCCCCCCTCGTCGCAGAGGGCATGGATTTTGTCAACGAGTTTTCGGATGGTTTGTGGTTTGGTAGCATCATCCTGCTCGGTGACACGGATAACGTGACAACCTTTAGCAGCATCTCGTTTTTGACCTAACTTGGAATCTTCGGAACAGCAAAATTCCACCAACACTCGGTTGAACGTCGGCCTCGCCGTGAGGCGGGCTGATGCGGCGTCAACGTGTTGCGGCGGCGGCCTGAATCCGAAGGCAGTCAGGGAGGAGTGTTCATCATCAAGAAGTTTATGAACGCTACGGGTAGTATACGCAGTAAGGGAGAATCTGGTACCTTCCCATGGCAGAACACAATGTCTTGTCTGCGGAGAAAAACAAACAGCCTTGTGTTTAGTATGGATAACCTGACCTTTGCATCGTTCCCCGTGATAGTCCTGAAACGAAGCATGACGTTCAGCCACATCAGGGTCCTCCAACCATAGCTCTCCACCTGTATGCTGACCAAAAGTGGTAATGAAGTTTGTACTTCCTGCAAGGTTGTGGGAGTCACGGTGGATTGAGGCTTGGGTTTCTCTGCTAATGACAAACGAAGTGTGCTGCAATCCGGGGGGTGCCTTTTGTTTGACGTAATTGTTGACATACTGCACGACCCTAGGCAACTTCTTGGTGAGCCTAGTAATCCCTTGGCAACCTCCATGAGTCCAAGTGCCAAAAACATGATAAAAGGATTGGTAATTCGTTTTAAGGATTTGTCTATTGCGCTTGCTTTTGATAAGTGAAAGCAGTTCCGCTATTTGTTCTAAGGCTTTGGGACTGTAGTCTTGCCCCTCGTCCAATTGGTGCGCAAGTTGCTCGACTTCCTGAAAGACCTTAGTATAGGCGGCACCTCTTTTCAGAGGGCTAGCGTCAGCCGGAGTTGCGTGAACCTGCGGCTTCGCCACTAAGTGATTGTCTGAGTCCTTAGCGGAGCTACCCCCCTGATCGGGCGCATGTCTGTGATAAATCAGGGACAATGCACGTTCCCACTTGGCACGATCAGCAAAGGGCTTGTGAAAATGTCTGCGACCTGTTCCTTAGTATCAACGTTAATCATATTGAATAGACCTCGCTCAAACTGCTGCTTCAACCAGGCAAAACTTATCCTCTGCGTTTTGTCCGTATGGCGAAGTTTCTCACTGTCGCCTTTCAGCAGGATAGTTATCGTAGCCTGATTATCCTCCAACAGTTGAACCTTGAATTTGGGACTAAGATGAACGTTGAGGGAATTAAGGTTGGCCACAGACCTTCCATTTGCAGCTCCACCGTAGCGGATCTCATCCAACTCAGGATCGAACTTTGTTAGGATGGGAATCGGCTCCTGCGGGTTACGAGGCTGAGGCGTTGGCTTGCACACAATCTCCCCCCACAGAAAACACCAGAGAGACAAGCTTGGAAGTCCTTGAGCTCTTATACCTTGATTGGCGGAGATTACTTCACTTTCCGTGCTTGACATCGTTATGCTGGTTTGTTTCTTGGAGAAAGCAGTTAAGGGGTAATACGTATTGGGGCCTACGAGAAAGAGCGCACAACCGGACGTACTCTTGCTGTCGTATTCCCCAGCCCAGTCTGCATCACAAAACAGCCAGAGCTTGCAGTCCCCTATCTTATCCCCAATAAGACCTTGCATTTTAACATGAAGACTTGAAGCAATGTAAGAAACCACATGATGTAAAGCCACGTCGCAATCGCGCGACCACTTCGTGACCCTTGAAGCTAACCCCTGAGTTGCACGAAGAAGGTCCCATCGGGCCATCCGGGCTGCAAATAGGATCTTCATTAATACTTTGCTAGCTATTGGCTGCAGCTGCCCTTGTGGCTCATCCTCCGTTGCCGGCTTGGCAATACGGTTTTCGTGAAAAGGAGTAGCCACGTGCTTCAGGGTACTTCGCTGCACTCCAGCTAGCTCACAGTATCGGTCAACACAGGAGGAAAGAAAGTCACGCATGTCATATGTCATGATGTTGACAGGCTTGGTCATCGCAGGAATCACCTCGGGCTCAATGGTCGAGGGGTCTTTAAACCTTTCCTGCTTGGCTTCACGTTTAGCTTCAGTTTTACTTCTAGCGCCTTTACCTCTCTTCTTAGCTGCAGCTGCTGCCACGGACTGAGCGAAGTCAGGGTTTTCGACCAGAGGGAAGTACGTACTACCTACCCACCATTCTTTTCTCTTGGCACCTATGTTTTCGTGAACCACATCTTCGATTTGCTCACCTGAATCAAGAACTGTAATCCTGTCGGAGCCAATGTTTGGGAAGTTCTTTGAGTCTTCCATGGTTGGAACATAGAGTCGTTTGCGGGGGTACACGGTCCTAGACGGCTCGGCCGCTAGGCCGGCTGCTGCATTAGTCTTCTTATCAAACACATACGCAAACGGACGGTCATCTCTGGACAGCATGACCTGTCGTTGCTCATGATGATTGCATCCAAAGTACCTCCCAAAGAGCTCTGCAGGGTCCATGTCGATTACGCTATTTATGGTTTCCCAGCCCTTGTCCAGATTACCCTCAGGCCCAGCCATCTTAAAGTCATCCACGTAAATGACGAGAAGAAGATCCAACTCAGCATGATAGAACACAGATTGCCATATCTCTGGTAACACGGCAGTCCACCCAACCTTTTCAAGTTCCTGCTGACAGTGTCTTTCCCAAAGTCCTCCGGAATCTGGGTGGCCATACAAAGCGAGCCTCAGTGGACAAACTGGGTCGTTCATGCCCTCCCATTCCTTAGGCCATCGGTTGCGTGGGAGACGAACCCACGTCTCAACACCGTCAAACAAGGCCTGGGTGTATGCTTGCTTTGCGTCCCCTTGCTGTTTGGAATATCCTGGCTGGCTCCCAAACACATCTATAATTTTACCAGCTTCCATAGATGCGGGACTGGAACCTAGCTCGGAGAAAATAGCGTGATCGTTGTTCTCGTCGGAAACCCTATTGCCCTGAAACACGCTACGTCCCTTCCACTTCTTGTTTGGATCTCCATCAGGAAGTTCGGATCCCTTTTGGGAGCATATTTCGAAGATTCTTCCGAAGTGAGCCTTGGTGCCTTGGGCCTGGTGTTCTCGGACACGTCCTTATATTCTCTAGCCTTCTTAGTCAACCAACACGCTTTGTCGACTAATTTCTTCCACTCTTTGTCCATTGCAGCTTTAGCGTCAGGTGTTCTTTCAACCTCAGTCTGCGAGACAAGTCTAGCCACCAACGCGAGCTGCTGCTCGGCAACCTCGGCTAGCTTATCCCAAAACAATAATGCAATTCTTTCGCGGTGCTCTTGATTGAGCTCCCCATGGACGACAGGCACGGCGGGTGCCTCTGCTTCCCGTCCCTTACGCAAACGTTCTTCTTCTAGCTCGACCTTCCGCTGATAGCGGGCGATATCCTCTTCCCTTTGCTTAGCAGAATACATGTGCCAAAACTCTGAAGGGGTATCAGGAGGTCGCTTAGAACCCTTCTTGTTTCTGACAAGACGCACACCATCCCAATTGTAACCTGGTGGCACTGGCTTTCCACTGGGCAAGGTGTTTGGGTCATGTAAAGTGCTAGATGGTTTGCTAGGATTGGGTTTCTTAGATCCCTCGGCACTTCCCTTAGGAAGGCTCATAGGGTCCTCCGGCTTTGGAGGCTCTCCCCCTGATCGTCGACGTCCTTGGGTCTCTCCATCATTTCCCTGATTTCATCAAAGAGCTCGGACCCCTTTAGATGACTGTCATAGTTGCAAATGTCCTGCCGCAATTCTTGCGCAAAACAATTTTGATCATCCAATGTAGGGATATGAGCAGCATCCCTCGATGAAACCTCTTGGGGTAACATAGGAAAAGTGAACTCCCCGTGGGGCAGTTCCATTCGCTTCACTCGAATCACCTTGAACACACCGTTCTCAATTGCGTCCTTGCAACCTTCAATTGGAGTGACAAGGTATTCCCTTTTGAAAATGAAACCGGGCCGAACATGATATCCCAGGAAAATGCCTTCCTGGCCCGTAGGGGCAAATTTAGAAGAACCCGTAACATTCTGCTTTGGGTTATTCCAAAACAATACCCGAGCACCGAAAGGAACGTGCATGCCTGGGAACTCTTCCCCAAACCTGCCTTCCCATGGGATAGCACCTGTATCAACCCTTGGCGATGTGTTGAGGGCCATTGCATGGTGTTGTGCTGCCAGTGGCCACATACTATCTGGCAGCCCACTTTGTACCAAATTGGCGCGAGTTCCTTCCAGAATGGTACGTATTTCGCGTTCTATAACTGCTTTGTTTTCATCAACATACTCACGACTGGTGTTACGCCTTATCCCCATACGGTGAACAGCATCTTTGAGTTCTGGGGCATTGTCGGAGTAGATGATACCGATCTCGTCATTCACTCCTACGAAACGCAGAAGGTCATCATAAACTTGATCTGCTTCTTTTGTTGGTGAAGGATACACATACCGGAATTTGGTGCACACATCTTTGACCACAAGACCAACCCTTTGATCATCAAACCCATGATCGCGAAGATCTCGAGTAATCGAATGATCAACCGTTAAATGTGACCCGTATGACTTTGACTCTATGCTGGAAGAGCCACCAACTTTCCGCGCCTGCGGGGCATACATCTTGGCACGCTGGCAGATTGGACAGAAAGGGTTCTTAGGTCGATGGGTCATGAGGTGTTTTCGACTACGCGCTTCTTCCCTCAGTCTTTGCTCATTAGTTTGGGGTTCCCTTTCAGGCTCAGCATCAGAGTCTTCCTTAGGGTTAGGAACTTTAGGATCACGCTCGAAGCACGTAATGGTGACTGGGACTCTTTCTGGCAACTTTGCCGCAATGGAGTCAAGCTTTTCCAGGTCAACCTTATCTTCGAGCTTAATCCACGCTTCCCCATTGAAGGCAAAGGTGGTACGCAAGCTTTTAGAGGGACATTTGGCGTTCGGGGCGCGAAACACTTTTGGCCAGTGTGCAACAATGGTACTAGCGAATTCGGGTTGCTTAACCCAGCCTGAGCGCATAAGGTGCTTACGATTTATGGCGATTGGCGGTTCAGCTTTGATTGCAGCCTCTATCTCTGGATCGGAGTGAGGAATGCGCTCCTCCTCCTCAGCTTCATCGTCTGATGCTGGCACGGCCGTCCCGCTAGGGAGGCTCAGCCCTGAAAACCCTGATGGGTCTCTTCTGAGCACATCACTTGGTGTCCGGCAGCTTTCGTACCTGCATCGTCCGGAGCTGCTGAGGCCCATGCGTCCAAGTCGCCAATGACAGGCACACGCCCCTTCATACGACATCTTAGCTTTCTGCCGTCTGGAGTAATGAAGTACGGAGCGCTACCCGCATGCCAATGAAAGTCGAAACCTTCTTCCATACACCTTCTCCCCACTGAACATACTGGAGGGGTGCTTTCAAGCAAGTAAAATTCAAGATCCTTGCCAAGCTCTGGGATAGGTAAGGTGACGGACATGTTACCCTGCACGGGACCGTTAGCAGTTATCAAGTTGCGTCTTTAACTGGAACGGAGGAGTAATACATTGCATGATCACTCTGCTGATCAAATCTTCCTCGCTGCCAGTGTCGGCCAGAAATTCTAGACCACTGGTACTAGGACAGGCAGTTTTGATGTTTGCCTCGCAAAATTGACAAGTCAAACTATCATCGTCGTCGCAGCAATACTTGCATTGACTTTCGATTCCGGCCTGACATGCGTTCATACCCCCTCCAATGTCTTGGCATTTTGGATTGCAAATTTGGAGTCACGCTTGTCAGCCTTCGGGCCAAACTCCGAATCGGAATAGCAAACTGCGAACGTTCTTGGTTTGGTAGTGCGCTTTCTGCCTAGACCGCTACAAGTAGCTTCTACTTCGATAACCTGAGGCTTTGCCTTGAAAGTGACCTTTGCAGTGCACTCATCTTTGATGTAGAAGATGGTCTTTCCTATCCAAGGCACGGTGGTGTCATCGACCTGGGTCGAGTCCCTCCAGCTCCATTCAATCACCGAAGTGAAAGGACTAACCGGATGAACCTTTTCAACCCTGGCCGAATCCTTTAGCCTCTGAATTGAGATTGGGCAATCGTTCTTTGGGTGAAACAATCCCTTGCGATAGCTTTTATGGTGCCTGATTGCTCGTTTGCGCTTGAAGTCAATTTCCCAATAATCTTCTTCGCTCTCGGCTGCGGCCGCGGCAACACCCGTTAGGGTGGCTACATGCTGCCGGCTTATCCTTATTGGGGGAACGCCCTCGGCTCCTTGGCCTTCGCCTTGCTGGCGACGGAGACCTGGGCTTCTCATCCTTTGCCGCTGCCGCCGTTTCCGGAGCTGCTGGAGAATCGGGCTTTCTACCGGGGGACTGTGGTTTGTCGTGATGTAAGAATCTGCACTTGTCACCCTGGTTGCATTTACCCTTTTTCCAAAAAGTGCATGTAGCATTGATTTTCTTGGGGGAACCCTTTGGGGGCCTTGACTTCGCTTTGTGCAAAAATCGGCACGCATCTCCCCTTGTGCATCTTCCGCGCTGGAAATCCCGGCACACCTGTTTTGGACTAGGGGATCTACTTCTGGAACCCTTGGATCCACCGGAAGATCTGCCTGATGACCTACTCGGGCTTCTAGAGGGACTTCGGGATCTTTGAGCGCTACCGGTTCTTGGTCTTTGGGGCCTTGACGGAGTCCTGTGCGCACGACTATCGGAACCTGCAGGCGCCCCGTACTTATCCCCATGTGACTTTGCGATCCTGTCACGGTTCTTTCGGATACGCTCTCTTGCAAGTAAGTCCCGGATTGACTGAACCAGAAACTCATATGAGTGCTCAGATGTACCCTCTTTTGCTCTTTCATACTTGTCAAGATCAAACTTTAGCCTTTGCGACTTTCTGATCTGCCTCAACAAGATGTCCCGAAGTGTAGTCTCATCTGGCATGTGACTCATCCCGGCGATCACTGAATCCCAATTGTGAATGGTTGTCCCCAAGTCGTCCTGGATAAGTGAAACCTTTAGAAGGTCTTCCACGCTGTATAGTGAACCAACTTCCTCATTCGTCTTGAAATGCTGGTTAAACATAAACAATACCTGACGCCCCCTGACCGCACGAAGGTTAGCCGCTTCAGCTTCCTTGAAGTTGAGAATTTGTCTTGCTAGCTCACCCTTCGCTACTTTAGTCAGCGCAGCCAGGAGTTTGGTATCCAATGTGAGGAATTTGCCTGGGTCACGCAACTTGTCGTGTGTAATATCCTTATTATATGTTTCCAGGAGCCATAGGAATGCTTCATCAGGCTGGTCACTCGCAGCCCTTACCGCCTCACGTGTGGCAGCTTTCCACGAACGGTAAGTCTCTGGATTCGGGAAATCGGGGAGCTTGATGCTTTCAGCTTCCTTAACCTTAGGCTTATCATCTTCGGGCTTTCCCTTGAGGAAACCGGATTTGAGCAAGTCAAGTGCGCTAAGGGTTTCCAAGTTAGCCTTGTTAGACTGTTCAGGGTTGACAATGGGAAGCGGCTGACCCGTTCGGGTTGCTGGTTGCTGTCGCCCAATGTCGCCTGTTATGTTGCTAACTGGTGTTGTCATACCTGAAGCATGCACGCTTGTAGGAGCGGTGGCAATATTCGCGAAGAGGCCTCGGAAGCTTTCTGGGATTACCGTAGGGTCTGGCATTTGAGGACCCGACGGGGCTACAGGAGGGACTACATGCGAGGCTGGAACACTGCCCGTTGGGGCTTCGGCGTTACCTTTCGGTAAGCTTTTAATGTCCTCGTCCTCGTACTCTCGCAGCCGAATTTCGGCCGTCATGAGCTCGTCCTGCAGGAGGTCGTTTTGATCCTGCATCTGCTTTTCCTGTAGTGCAAAGTCCGCTTTCAGCTTCTGTTGGCTTTCCTCGAATTCAGTCTTGAGAAACTGAAGAGTAGCTTCGCGATTCGCCATGTACTCTGAATTTAAGGTAGAATGCAATTGGGCCATAGAGACCTCTAGGTTCTGAACCTTTTGATTACTTTGCGCAATTTGCTGCTTAGCAGTTGACTCAAGATTCATCATCTT
Source organism: Symbiodinium pilosum (assembly GCA_905231905.1). NCBI lineage: Eukaryota > Dinophyceae > Suessiales > Symbiodiniaceae > Symbiodinium > Symbiodinium pilosum. The sequence goes on along the minus strand of CAJNIZ010047181.1, from coordinate 2,091 downwards.
TTGTTTTTCTTGCGCAATTTTCTCCTGCGTAGATACTTCAAGCTTTTGGACTTGATGTTTGCTTTGTGCAAGTTCTTCCTGGGCTGAGACCAATTGGGATCGCAACAAATTATCATTAGCTTCCATACGGAACTCTGCTGCAGTGACTTGGGCCTCGAGCACTGTTCTGTTGTTATGGATCGCTTGTTCCGCTTTTGCTTCAGTGTCTAAAACCCTTCGTTCCGCAATGCTTTTGAATTGTTCCATGGCCTCAAAGTGGCGGCGATCTGCCTCCTGCATAACTTCTCTTACTGCTTGTTCTCTTCCAGATGCATCCTCGACGGTGAACAACATCATGTTCATAGTGTTGAACTGATTGTACTCACTCATGGTAACACTCGTAGTAGGATCATTTCTCATGAAAATGTTTTGTGGTCCGGCATACGGATTTCCACTCCCTACTGCAAAGCTTGAGATACCAGGGGGATTAGCTACTGCCGCATTCATTACCGCTGGTACGGTGCCTGAAAGCTCGGCTGGGCCGCCAGGCCCGCTTGTAGCTCCCGCTGGGATCATGGCTGTATCCATCGAAGATATGGACGTGGTCGCAACTTCTGTTGGAACCGGCGTTGGTGTTAGTATGCCGTCGGACATACACTTTCCAGAGAAGTATGCAGCTCGTATCGCACGGAGCGATACGGCTGATAACCTATAGATTACAGGAATCACAAGCACTGATTGCAATACCGTTAAGCCATGTAGCAGAGCGCGCGCTAATTCTTTTCTACAGAGGGCTTGGGGAGTACGCGTAGCAGACAACGTCTACCATGCTACAGCAGCAAAACACTACAAAGGGCTGATGTCATTTTACAGAGAATATGGCTTTGGGTATGTTATACTAAGATCCCCATATACCCCATGTTCTATCTACTTAAGAGGGACTGTAACCCCAAACTCCTAAACCCTAAACCCTTAACCCTCAAGCTTCATTCCTTCAATCAGGTCGCGTTCCGTCGTATCCGTTCGGAAAGAAGCCCAGGAAAACCCAGTAAACAAACCTCAAGGCAAAAAAGGTTTCTCACACCAGTGGCTCATATGGAAGCCTGGGCTACATTGGGGGTTTACCGGTTCAGGGCTTGGGGGACATGATTGATATTTGATGGGTTTAGGTTGGGTGACTCCCTCACACTGACGGTTACAGCAATTGGTATTGGGAACTACAATGGCCCTCTTCATAACCCTAAACCCTAGACCCATCCTGCTAGAGTGAATAATCCAAGGCTTAGGACATGACCTCAATAATTTCAGAATCAAATGTCGAACAGACACAAACCTGACGGCCAACAGGGGTTCACGGAAATGGCTGTAAAACGGTGCGGCACTTGAACTTGAGGTTGGCTCAGGGTTCAGAAGTCAGGGTTCCGGTTTTTTGGGGTCTAGGGATAAGGGTTTAGGGTTTAGGGTTTGCAGTGCTGGGCTTCAAGCTGAGGAATTAAGGCTCCAGGGTTACGATGCGAGGTTTAAGCTTCAGGGCCTGGGATTCAGACTTGCTATGTGTGGCATGCTAACCCCCTAAACTTAACGAAATGCGAGGAAAATAGACCCTACATGGTAACCAACCCTAAACCCTAAACCCTAAACTCAAAAACCGGCTGTGCTTCAGACTCTGAAGGCCAATCTCTATTTAGGATTTGAGGTTTAGGGTTCAGAGTCTTTGGTTCAGGGTTTAGGGTTTTAGAGTCCCTGGTTCAGAGCTCAGGGTTTAGGGTTTAGAGCTCATGATTCAGGGTTTAGGGCCCAGGGTTTCGACTTTATGGCTCAGGGTTTAGGATTTATAGGGCTTAGGCTTGAAGCTTTGAAACCTACTGTCTTCCCTAAGGCTTTTCAGGGGCTTAGGGACAAAAAATGGGAGGATGTCGAGATGATTGGTCTCTCTTTTGAGTCCCCATTATAGAGCGACCCCGAGTGTTGAGAATTTACGGTCTAGGATTTGGGGCTTAGGGTTTAGGGTTCAGGATTTAGGGTTTAGGGGTTTAGGGCTTAGTAGTACCTTGACCCCAACAGTAGGTAAAACCATGGCCCAGAACCACCCCAAATGGCCCAACAGTCTAT
>CAJNIZ010047180.1:6605-28350 GCA_905231905.1 Symbiodinium pilosum | reverse complement strand
TTCCACACCAGCCCGCTGCAACTTCTAGCTTTACTCCCTAAGCCCCTCAACACCACCCTGAAATCTTGAACTCTACATGACCCTAAACCCTCAATCCTAAATCCTAAACCCTAAATCCTCAAACCCGGAATCCGGACACGCTTCGGCCCCTCGGTGCGCTGCTACGTGGCGGCCTGCAGGCTCAGAGCTTCCCATGGCCCAGCAAAGTCGCCGTCAAAGGCCTGGAGGATGGGTTTAGGGTTTNNTTAGGGTTTAGGGTTCAGCTTTTTGCTCTAATATAGGGGTTATAAGGGGTATTAGGGTGTAAATATGAAGGATCATATTGGGATAATGGAAAATAAAATGGAAACTACTATTTAGGGTTTAGGGTATAAGGTTAAGGGTGTAAGGTTTAGGGCTCAGGGTCTAGGGTTTGGGGTTCAGGGTTTAGTGTTTAAGGTTTAGGGTTTACAGTTTAGGGTCTAGGGTTTGGGGTTTAGGGCTTCAGGCTTGGGGGATTCAGGTTTAAGGCTTAGGACCGTTAGGTGGAAGGCTTAGGGAAATTATGGCTTAAGGAATGGAAACCACAGTGAAAAGCAAATGGACAATGAAACTGAAGCTTAGGCTTCTGAGCGCTATAAATGTCTTCAGGGTTTAGGGCTCACTTCCTGATGGGTAGTAGGAAATGAACATGGAAGCTTCGCTAAATACGAACTTTGCAAATCAAAAGCGCTATATACTCTAAACCCTAAACCCCAACCCCAAGGCCCCAAACTGGCAGCCCTTTCACCTAAACCCTTAACCCCCAGCCCTAAGCGGCAAGCCCCAGACCCTAAAACCCTAACCCTAAAAAGTAAACCCCAAACCCTAAACCCGCAACCCTAAACCCCAGACCATAAGCCCTAAATCCCAAACCCCAGACCCTAAACCCCAGATCCTAAACCCCAGATCCTAAGCCTTAAACCCCAAACCCTAACCCCTCCACCCACACCCGAAGCTCCGGGCCTTCAGCGCTTCCACCAGGTTCGGGGGAAGCCCAGAACCTGGAGATCAGGGTGTAGGGTGTAGGGATGTAGGATCTAGGGTTGTATGGTTTAGTGATGTAGGATTTAGGGTTTGGGGTTGAGGCAGGTAGCCTCAATGAACGGAGGGAAAGTAAAGAAGGAAAGACAACATGTAAACGTCTACTTGTTTAGGGTTCACGGTTTGCAGAGTCTCACTGAGCTTGGGGGGGTCAAAGAGCGGGGCGTGGGCTGCATCATGCTACGGTTGTGTCTGGGAAAATAATCACCTATCATCCCTAAACCCTAAACCCTAAACCCTAAACCCTAAACCGCGTTAGTAGCCTGAGAGTTTAGGGTTTAAGGCGGCTAGGGTTGAAGAGGGTCTTGGGCTACTGCAGGGTTTTGGGTTGGGGGAGGGAAAGGCTTACCTTGGTTTCGGATTTTGCTATGCAGGGAATCTTTACTTGGAGGTCCATTGTATTTATAACCTACTTAGTAACTGTAGTTATAACCCAATTATATCTAGGGTACCTATAGTTATGGGACTTATATTTAGGTTATAACTACAGTTACTAAGTAGGTTATAAGTACAATGAACCTCCAAGTACGGAGGCTGCACGGCTACATAGACGGGCTTAACGGTAGGTTTTTTTCGCAACTTGAGAGACGCTTCTTTTTTTTTGATGGACGGCACCAGCACCAGCCTCAGAAACAGATTGCCCTAAGGGTCCATGTACCCAATAATTGGGTACTTAGGGTGTTGGTAATAGTAATTGTAGTGCAGGTTTTGGGTAAGTATATGATTATCGGGTAGTTGGACCCCACTATGGTAGCATACTAGACTTAGGGAAGGCTAAAGCTGGTTCCCAACCCAGTCCAGGTCCCAGGTGAGAATCTCCGGCAAAAAACGGAGCCCTGTTCTGCTAGGTACCCAGGAAGTCCAATATCCTTTAGGTAGGGAATATACCTTAAACTATATTGGGGAGCCCTAAAATAATTGAAGGTATATTCCCTAAACCCTAAGCCCTATATTCCCTGATTAATTCAAGGGATATTGAACTTCCTTGGTATACCCAAACGAAGGACGAAGGACTCCAGGGATACGAATTTTGGAGCAAAAGTGCATTGTAGGACCTAGAATGGGGTCCCCTCGTTTGCCTACACCGGCCTCAGAACCCCACTAAGAAAGGGTTTAGGGTTTAGGGTTTAGGGTTAGGATTCTGATAACGCAAAACCGAATAACTAATTTCGAGGCCCCTTATAGTTGCATTCTTCTTCACAGAGCACCCGGGCTTCATATACGCCCTGCGGGGTGGGCAGGGCAAGGTAGTTATAATCCAGACTGTGACTCGCAATCCAAACCTTGAGTTCTCCTTGTACCCTAAGTCAGTCACGCATGGGAAACATTGTTTTTAGGGCTTGGGGTGTAGGAACGGGGGGAGGGTTCGGCCTACACAGCCCCTAAACCCTAAACCGCAGCGTCTTGAAGAATGCAAGCTGATGCGGCCCTGGTGCGTATCTCCTCGTCCAGTATCCCGGATAGGTTCTCTCGAACAAACTCGTCCTGCTTGCCAGTGTCCCGACTTAGAGGCCCATGGGACTTAGTAACCACTTATAATTGGGCTTATAACCCTACTTATAATCCCCCTAAATGCAATTGCCCCCAATTATAAGAAGGGTTACAACCCCAGTTATAAGTAGTTACTAAGTCCCATGGGCCTCCAAGTACAGTTCTACAGGGTCCAAGTACTCAAATGCTAGGGTTTTCGGCAGCCTTAAATACTACAATCTGAAGGGGTTTCTATAATTTGGCCACCTGGACATCAGGGGCTAGGGTTTTGCTATTGATTGAGTGGGAGCCACATCCGGTCTACTGCCCCCTTCTTTGAGAGGGTTTTGTGTTTAGGGCTTAGGGTTAAGTACGTAAACTCTAAACCCAAACCTTAAGCCCCCCGAAACCCTAAACCAATGCTTGAAAGGTAGACCCACATTTGCCACAACCTTGCAGTCTTCCACTGCTTCGTGCAACACACAGCTCCACAATCCCTCTTAACTCCCACTGCCCTAAACCTTAACCCTCAAGCCTAAATCCTCAACCCTAAATCCTAAATCCTCAACCTTGAATCCTAAACCCTCAACCCTAAATCCCAAACCCTCAAACCCTAAACCCTAAAACCTAAATCCCTAAACCCTCAAACCCTGCACCCCAAACCTGTTAAACCCATGCTGTTGGCAAGCTCCAGTCCCTGGCTTTCTTGGACTCCTGGGCCTTCTTTTTCTGGCCGGCAGGCTCTTCCTGCCTCTTTGCAGGGCACTTCCTAACTTTGTCAGAGTTGGGCAATGTGTATCTTTTTTTTAGGTTTAGGGTTCAGGGACCCCAGGATATTTTTTTTAGGGTTTAGAGTTTGGGGACCATAGGGTATATGGGGATTACAGAGGAATTCTGGGGTCCCATATTTTGGGGAGCGTAGAAGGCTAGTTTTTGAGCACTTTCCAGATTGAAACTGCCTGCCGCAGGAGCATTTTCAACCCTAGAAGGTTTAGGGTTTAGGGTTTAGGGTTTAATTAGAAGGGTTTAGGGTTTAAGGTTTCTGGTCAGGCTACCCATGTTGGGGATCTGTTGGGGATGTCAAGGGTCTAGTAGCAAATGCCGGTACAAGTGCTTTGAAGAGCCATTAGACCCCTGCCAGCCGTAAATGCTAAACCCTAGCCCTAAACCCTGACCCTAAACCCCTAGTGCCAAAGGGTTGAGAGTTCCAGAATTATGTCTTGGGATGGTCGTGGTCTTCTCCTTGCTCCCCTTCTACACTTCTACACCTCAAGGGGTTTAGGGTTGAGGGTTTTGATTGCTTTTGGCTTTCTATGGACAAGGGCCAGTATGGGAGGGTGCAGTATACAACAGCAAAATGGGTCAAACATGCAGGGGCTAATTTTGGGAATACGTAACATTTGGGGAAAGCGAGCAGTAGCTATAAGCTGGAGAAGACGGATCCAAACAAAGAATTCTGTCCCAATTGAAAGAAGGTGCCACGAACCTGGCGTTGGCGCGCAACAGCCTAACGTAGCCTATAACCACACGATACCTTTATGAAAGGTCTTGTGATAGTAACTTGTTCGTCCATATGTAATAGCATCCAACTTCCATTGCGAAGTACCTAGCTAGCACAGGGTGCTGAATATCATGGGGCAAGGACGACTCTACGGGTGCAAGGTGCCGGGCGTGGTGGAAAGTTCTAGGGTAGTAATTGGTCCTCTGGGTAGCATTTGGGCTAGAATCTTTTCTCAAAGAATACGACATATGAGCTACCACCATCAAGAGGACTCAGGTCTTCTGACCTTAGCAATTCCGAGGCCAACGCATGGAAGAGTCACGCTCTGCTGTTTACAGATTTAGGAACCACTCGGCAAAGACTAGGGGCAAAATTCAAGTCGCTCTCTGCAGATTCCGTACCGAAGCCCTGAGTCTTGGTCCACAAGCAGGCAGCAAGCCAACAAAAAACACCTCCCTAAAGCCCTAAACTAGGGTAGGTTTGGGGACCCTAAAAATTATTTTGTATGCCTTTTAATAAGGGTTATATAGGAAGTAAAGGTAACTACAATTGGAATCTATGTTGAAACCTACCCTAAACCCTATATAACCCGTTCTAGTAGTTTCCATCTTCTTTTCCAATAACCCCTATATTATACCCTAAACCCTTAACCCTGAAGCACCCGCTAGAAACCCTGGCCTCCCTAGGAAAAAAAGGGCGGCGGCGACGGCAATCACGACCGCCACACCCAGAATGACGACCTTTTCTGGATGGGAGAAGTGCCCTAAGGCAGGGTTTAGGGTTTAGAGCTTAGGGCTTAGGGTTTAAGGTTAGGGTCTAGGGAGACTATTCCATGTACCCCCCTTAATATGCAATACTTTGAATTTGAAAGAAGGCCATAGCAAGAGGCTTCAAGATGCATTCACCTCAAAAGAGGGGCCCATACCCCCGCGGCAACCTATTGTACCGTGTTACCAAGACTATGCCAGAAGTACTCAAGGAGGATTTTGGAATCCCCAAATCGAAATAAAGACCCTTGAATGACCATCATCTAATAACATTATGACAAAGTCATTCTGGGGTTCGGCATTCCGGAAATCCGCTTAAGTAGTTCCCCGGGGCCTACCTTCGATAGCATGAGAAAGTCTAAGCCCTAAATGGGGGTTTCCCTAAATTAGGGGTACCATTATTAAGGGTCCCAGTAATTAGAATTATAGTATTTTGGGATCTATATTGGGGTCCCCTTGTTCAGGGAAACTACCAAATAGCCTGTGGTTCAAGACACCAGTAAAAAGTCGCGTTCACTCTTCTGGATCCAATAAGCATGCTTCTGAGAATAGGGGGATCCGGAGAAGGGGCTATAGAGTTTAGGGTTTAGGGTTTAGGATTTAGGGTTTAGTATACAGTCGCATATTTAGATTTCTGATACGTGCGGCTTAATGTTTTTGCAAAAAGGGGTGCGGTACCCCAAAAACCCGGAGATGTTCAGTGTCTCTAAGGGGACTATGGGGTTCCTCGGAAGGAGTATCCCATGTCAGCGGTTCCCAATGCCACTATGCACCTCTACAAATTCTGACCTGCTCGCACGCCCATCAAGGAACCAATGATTTCAAGAAGCTGGTAAAGCCTCACCCTAAACCCTAAAACCTAAACCCCCGACACAGTTAGCCCTGGAGCTCCAAATTGCTCAAAACGGGTGCAAGTAAATAATTTCTATAGACTTCATGGCCGAAAATGGAAATTGTACAGCTTGCAGGGCCTAACGTGAGAATTGTTGATAGACTCCATCCTATAACCCAACTACCATACTTCCCAAGGTATAAGGCGGTCATGCAAGATTTCAGTATCCTCCCCTAAACCCTCAACCCTAAACCCCTAAAGCCCTAAACCCTAAGCCCTAAACCCTAAAACCCTACAAGAGTTTGGAGCTGGGCCGCTGCCACATCAACGCCGGCCCCCCGTGCCAGCGGGCTCAGGTTCCCACGGCGCCCTATTGGCTTAGGTTGTAGGGTTTAGGGCTTAGGAGTTAGGTTTTAGGATTTAGTTAGGGTTTAAGTTTACAGGTTTAGGAGTTAGGGTTTAGGTGTTCGGGTTTAGGGTTTAGGCTTTAGGTTTGAGGGCTTAAGGTTTTGAAGCAGCGGTTCAACATGCTTTGGCGTTTAATCCCAAACTACCAAACTACCTACAGTTGAACGGGTTATGCCTATCATTTCTATGCGGTATGTACGACTTAACTGTAGGAAATTGGGGTTACAGCGAGGGCTTCGAGGGTCTGAGGTTTAGAACGCTTTGAGTTGCGCGTCTTGTTTTGGGGTGATGGTTTACTGTTTCGGGTTTGGGGATTGGAATCTTAAGGTCTAGAGCTCACGTCTTAGGTTTTATCAGGCTTAGAGTTTAGTGTCTAGGGATAAAGGCTTAGTGCTTAGGATTTGGGAATCAAGGTTTGGCACTCCCCACATTCCCTAACCTAAACATTGAGACCATACCCGCAACCCCTGTGACCTACAGCTTGGCACATCGTACCTACTAATGAGTTGGTAATTTAGCTGAAGGGAATTGGGCTTGCAGGTATACACAGGAAGTCCAATATCCCATAAGTAGGAAATATACCTTAAAATCTACTAGGGGTCCCTAATATGATTCAAGGTATATTCCCTAGCAAAGGGACATTGGACTTCCTGGGTACGCCGCAGTGCTAGAAACCCGGTTCTGGCAGACTGACCATAAACATTGTCGCGTGGGCTGAGGATTGCTTTTTAATCTAGAACCCTAAGGGTCCAGGTACCCAATAATTGGGTAGTTAGGGTTTTGGTAATAGTAATTCTAGTGCAGGTTTTGGCTAAGTATATGATGATTGGGTACTTGTAGCCTTAGGGGAATTTGTGGCTTAGGTCTGAGGTGCGTCAGCGTGAAGTAAAACGGTTCAGGGTTCAGCATTTAAGATTTAATGCTCTGGGTTGAGTGCTTTTGGGGGAGGAGGGGGGGCAAACACATCGAATCTAACATCCCACAAGCCGTCTTTGAAGCCTGCCCTGCAATTTGTAGAGGTGCGACCTATGTGACGTCCGTGTGACCCGGCGTTTTCCCAGACATCTTCTATGCAATGCCCGTCTGAGCCAGGACAAATCCCTCCACCGATCCTGTCTTGTCGCAGCCTAGATGAGTACAGAAGGGCATCAGGGTGAATTATACTGTACGTTTAACAATAAAGAAGTATGCAGGCTTCTACAGCACGCGCTTTCCCTGGAGAAAACACCTAGGATCAACTTGCTGGTGGTTAGTAGGAAATATCAGGGATATATTACATGAGCCCTAGTCTAAACTCCTAGTCCCTATAATACTCCTATGCATTATCCCTTATATAACCCCGTGCAAGGAGTTTAGATTACGGCTCATATACGGGCTATATTCCCTTATTCCTTGAGAATCCCCGGTAATTCAAGGCTTTTCGATGGGCATGATGTACAGGCAATGTTAAGGTTTAGGGTTCAGGTTGAGAGGGATAATGGAACAGAACATCGATTTCAGGGACATTTAGAGGGGGATATAGTGAGCTACAACTAATATCGATCAGGTAATCACTGGACATGGGGCAAGTGCCTGCACCATCGGAAGCCTTGTTGTGGGCATTGTTGATCCTACTCCTATTCAGGCACGTCCTACGCCAGGGCTCCATCATCTGGGAGCTGCTTGTTTAGGGTTTAAGGGTTAGGGTTTAGGGTCCATTTGCCGCTGCTTGTCCTCCCTGACTTTCGTCTGCAGCCTCCCAGCGCAGCTGGCGTCGGATGTTATGCAAAGATTGCAAGCTTTGCTTGATTGATGCGTCTTGGCCTGCGACTGGCCGTTTCCGCTATATAGCCCCACTATAGTCGTTCCCATTTTCTTTTCCATTATCCCAATACACAACTTACATATCCCCTATAATACCCTATAAATCCATTTGAAGGCTTGGGAGCCGTGATGCCTGCCACAGGTATCGGATGGACCACCAGCATGGGCGAGCTCCAACGCCCAGCTAAAGACAGTTTGCAACCAGAAAGCTCATGGAGACCCATGATTAAGAAACCACTCCTTTCAAGGGCCTTAGAATTCTGATCCCTAACATAATGCCTATTAAGGGGAGGGGGGGTTGCTAATCAGGGTTCACATTAAGGATTATACTGAACTACGAGAGGTTAACAGGGCTAATATTCACAATAGCTCATCTGGCTTATAGGGGCTTATAAGTATACTTACTAAGTCCCCATGACCTTCCAAGTATCAAAGAACAGCACCGGGACATATCCATCCGCAGCTTGGAATGCCATCGTCAACATTAAGCGATGCTGCTACTACTGCATCACGCGTTCAGGAATAGAATATCCCATATCACCTTCAGCCGTTTGCAGCACTCTTAACTGCAGAGGTTGAAAGTACATACTCAGTTCTGAGAATATTTTTGTGGGTAGAGGTGATTACAGGCCATCAGAAGAAATTCACAATAGTCAGAGAACTCCGTCATCTGGAAATCCTAAAGCCTAGATATTCTGCCCTTCAGACAAGACCTAGTTGGCTGTCTGTTGTCCCAAATTTCAGACATCTCCCAAACAATCGCATGCAGTGGCCCACAGAATCTTGTGACACATCCCCCCGGTCCCTAAGTAAATAGCGGATGCTACCATTATGGATAACCCAGGGATCATGTTTAGCAACTTCCACATGCTTCAGAAGCCCTAAGCGTAAGCCCTGAAAATCTCGATAACCCATGTGCTTTTCCATGTGCTCTCCATAGTGTGAGGTGTTGTTCTCAATCCCTGAACCCTAATCCGTAACCATATTCCCTAAACCCTCAAATCCTAAACCCGAAAACCCTATAGGTCTCCCCACCCTAAACCCCAAACTCTAAACCCCAAAACCCTCCAACCCTCCCCTACAAAACCGTGCTTGCTTGAGGGCAGCCCACCCAGCCTTGGAGCGTCCATCGGCTTGAACCGAATGCCTTCACAACCAAAACAATTGAGGCATGGGTTTGGTTTAGGGTTCAAGGTTTAGGAGTTAGGTTTTAGGTTTTGTTGTTTTATGCTGTAGGGTGCATGGTTTAGGACTTGAGGGCCAGGGTGTTGGCTTCTGTGGTCGCTAGGGCTTAGTAATGTGACTGCCTTACAGAGTAATCTCAACCCTACTCGGAGCCTCAACTAACCGAAGTCGTAGGTTAGATCTGATTAAGGAAGGTGGCGCTCTCCAGGATTGTCATCAATGTTGCAGGGCTTACGAGTTAAGGAATAGGGATTGTCCTGTTAAGGAATAGGGATTGTCCTATTGAATAATTTATTCATCGAACCTTTCAGAATGACAAGTTGAAATGTAATCCCCTCCCGTTCCACCAGTGCCCCCACCAACAGCCGCATACTAAATGAACCCAACATGGTACCAGATATTGGGGAGGGAATTTTCGTTACTTTTCGGCGGGGACTATTCGTAGAGGCAGCTGATTGTTATCACTATGGGGTCAGTTGCAGCAGAGCCGCGCTTGCCGGCAAACGACCTGATCCTTTCCCCTACTGCTCAGCACTCCCCACAAGATTGCAATCAGAACTCTCACCATAAGGTTCTGACATGAGGGGTGGAATGTGGGGGAGGGGACTCTTGAGGGTTGGAGGAAGGCACTTCCCAAAAGAAATGGCGCCAAGCTTGCTAACTGCGCAGTGTGTTGTGTGCGTGCAACGTCTTGTACATACAGGAAGGGAGTCACTCCAGCTTTACTTGCTATTGTTATTGTAGCATGTGGTTGTGATTGTCTCATTTTGTGGTCGGACCGGGGAGGGGATGGGGAGCCCTTTCCAACAAAGCCCGCACCCTGCAGTTAGAGAAAGGAAGCAGTGCAGACTTCCATGTAATTACCCTGAAACTGCAGGGAGCCCCTTTTCAACTCCCAATGCTTGGAGCCCTAGAAAGATTGGATGCGCCAACAAAGCCCAAATCATCCCCAATCCTAAGCCTGAACCCCTACACACCCAAACCCTCAGTTTCCAACTCCAAACCGTCAGCTACCCATCACATTTTGGGAGTAGCCAATCCTAAACCCCAAGCCCTGAACCCTAAACCCTAAACCCCAAACCCTGAACCCCAAACCCCAAACCCTAAACCCCAAACCCTAAACCCCAAATCCTAAACCCCAAATCCTAAACTTAGGCCTTGGAGAAGGCTGTAGTTGAGGGGGGCAGCCGGAGGTGAAGACCTTCGATAGTCCGATACAGGGGAGTGCTTACTTGGAGGTCCATTGTAATTATAACCTACTTAGTAACTGTAGTTATAACCCAATTATATCTAGAGTAACTATAGTTGTGGGACTTATATTTAGGTTATAGCTACAGTTACTAAAGTAGGTTATAGGTACAATGGACCTCCAAGTAGGGTTAAGGGGCTTAAGGCTTGCAGGGCACAGGGCTCTGGATGCATGGTGGGATTGAACTTTGAGGGCGCTGAGTTTAGGGTTCGGGTTGGTGCGCACATGCGGGCAACACAAAGACTAAAGGGTCTAAACCCAAGAAGGTATATGAGCTATAGTCTCAACATGTCTAAACGCCTAGTTTAGACTATAGCTACATATCCCTGCAGAGTACCTTCCCTTCTCTCGCGGCCTGTGCTTCACGGGTAGCTTCTCCACAGTATCTAGCCGCAGAGGGGCAGCGAGTGCGGTGTGCAACTGAACATGCACCCAGGGTTCAGGGTTAGGGTAACATTATCCACACAAACCCCAAAACAGTGAGCCTTGAACTCAAGAATAAGCCCAAATCCCCCGAACCCCAAGCCGTACAAGAATACAGCGCTTTTCAGGCGCATTATACTGTCTGAAGAGGGACTATAAGGGAAAATCGGTGACTATGCGTAGGTGGGTCTGGCAACCCTGGGCCACACCGTTTACAGCTTGGAGAGTTAAGCTCCAAACTCTATACCCCCTGAAAATCCGTACATAGCTATAGCATAAAATGTCCCAAAACCCGAATGCAAATTACTTAAGCCCCACCAACTTCTGACCCCTAAAAGAATATATAACTGTCTGTCCAATTGTACAATTTTTTTACGCTGATTGTCTGCCACTCAAATAGAAATTAGGCCCCTACCATTACCCTCCATAGCCCCGTAACCCCTTTAAAAGTCCTGGATCTTCCTGACCCCGTTCACATTTAGGCCCTACTTGGATTGGAGGGGCGGGCTACTTAGGACTTTCTTTCCATTGTACATACAACCCAATCATAACCATGGGTAGGCCCCCCTTGAAGGGATCCTATATATCCATAACCCTAAACCCCATACCCTGAACCCTAAACCCTAATCCCTAAACCCTAAACCCTAATTCCTAAACCCTAAACCCCAAACCCCATAACCCTACTCCAACCGGTTGTAGGCGCTTACGTAAAAAATTGACCGGCCTCGGCTGCAAACAGTTCTGCGGTGCCGCAGGCCCCACTCCTGGTTAGAAGCCCATTGCGCGGTTTTGGGTTTTGGGTTTTAGGGTTTAGGGTCTTAGGGTTGTAGGGTTTAGGGCTTCGGGTAGTCTCTCACGGGCCTCCTATTAGGGTACACGGGCTCCATGATAGGGGACAGGGGCTTCATGGGCTACCATATGAACCCTTAGTATCTCCCTTAATAAACGCTGTAATATGCTATAATAATCCCCTATATAATCCCTTATATATATATATACACCCCCCCCTAAATTAGTTTACACTATAGCTCATATGCGAGCACTCGGATTTCTACTTAGTAGCGAGGTGAGCAGCTAAGTCGTGCGATCAAGGGGATGAGAAAAGAGTTCTGGGGATTGTGCAGGGGTTTATGGGGTGTTTGGGTTTGAAGAGATTATCACGGCATTCATAGGGATTTACTGAATTTATAGTGATACATGGGGACAGTTTAAGGCTTGCCCTCCCCCTGACAAGCATGGAAGCTGATGTGGCCCCTCTTCAACGAGCAGTAGTCCTTGTAGGGGTTCGACTTCGGCTTCCATGTTAGTCTTGGGGAATGTAAGGTTTACCTAAACCCCAAAAGTATGTAAAATAACAACCTTTATGGCTATTATTATAGGTTTAGGGCTATTATTTTACATACTTTTGGGGTTTAGGTAATGGTTCCTTATTGGAACTCTTGTCATAAGCATGTTCATACAACAAGGGGGATGGCATCTGACAATGATTCAGTTTTTGGAGATTATTCAGGACTTGATGAAGTACACAACTGGTACAAAGCCTTCCCTCAATGTACACGAATCGTTGCAGAGAGGATCTGTATCAATCCCTGCTTATCTGAAACAGGCCTTGAGAGACGGGGCCTGCAAGGATTGATCTTAGGAAAGCCCTATCTGCTGTAAGAGATGCTGCAGATGTAACAAGCGTGCTTTTCATTGTTGCATGAAACCCAGCAGACCCGTCTCGGGACTGGTTCCGCAGGGATACCCAGAGGGTCCATATATACAACTATTAGGGAATGAGGCCCCAAAATGCCATACTACAGAAGGAATTATGGGTCCCAATTCCCTAATGGTTGTATATGTGGACCCTCTGGGATACAGGGAACCATGTAACCCCAACTAGATCGAAACCCATTTACTATGAGCCGCTGCAGGGTTGGTAGTCTACAGCCCTCGAAACCCCAAACCCTAAACCTCTGGATTGTACGGCCCCACAACCTTGCCGGACTCTGATTACCGCAATCGATAGAATTCTGTTGCCTAGAGATCTACGTCTACCAATAATACCTTCACGGCCTGTACCAAATGCCTACTTTGAGCTTTTCGGTGTTACGGGGATACCATGGCTTGCTGAACCGGGTGATCACCTTCTTCACACTTGTGAAGTGATGGCTCTGAGGACGGTGCAGGCACCCTCGGCCAGCTGTGAAGACCCGGCGATGCAACGGCCGACATGAATGGTGGTTTCGTGCGAGTAGGCTTGAAGTCCCTAAACCCTAAACCCTAAACTCTAGGTCTAACTAAGCAAGCCTGATCGCATGTGGATGTCCCCGAAACGGCCTGACTGTGGAAGCCTGGTATGGGTTCCGGGCTTAAGACTGATAAGGTTGGCGCGGTGGAAGGTGAAGCAAGACTGAAGCTAAAATTATGGAGCTAGGGTTTAGGGTTTAGGTCATATCCCTATATGCCCTGTAACCTATAAGCCCTCAGGTTGGTCCTGCTGGACCAGAACCTCCACTGGCCAGTAAGTTAAGCATGTATTCTAACACTCTACACAAAAAGACGCTAATTATCAAATAGTATTCCAGTATTGGCGACTATAGTGTCCACAGTTAAGATATGATGCTGTTAGCAAGGCTCCGGGTGGGTCAGGACGTGAATCAAGTGAGAACTATTATACCGAAACGGTGGGATACAAAATCACAAGGGTTCGTGCTATTGGGACCCCTTGCGGCATGGACCGGCGACTTCTATCATTTATGGCTGGCAACAGCGGAGGGTGAAAATTGCAGGTTTGGCTCAAATGCTGCGGACGCGTAACATCGGGTAGCTTCTGAAACCAAAGGGCGTACCTGAAGGTTCATGGTAGTTCGTACCTACTTAAAAACTGGACTTGCAACCCCATGTAAAATCCTCCTAATTGGAAATGTATAGGTTGTCCCAGTTATAAGTAAGGCTATAACTCCAGTCAGAAGTCGTCAAATTGTACTCCAATGCGGGAGGGGCTATGTCACGGCCCAAACGCCTCCAATCCTCCATGGGAAGTGTGTCAATAAGCCCTAAACCCTAAACTGCAAGACTCCGGGTTGTCCTGGAAACGAAGAGCTTACCCTGGGGGACATGTTCTTGTCCTGCCGACAAGTCCTGCCTGCGGCTCAGATATGGTGGTAGTAGCTCTTGGGTCCTCTTGAGAAAGAGCTCAAATCCCAGTCGTATACATGCATTAAGAGGCGCCCAAAAAAGTCAAAGGTCTCAGGAGCCCGCTTCCGGGTACCTTGAGCACTGAGGATCGAAGTCCACACGCAACACGTACCTTGGGCCCTAGGGCCTATACATGATGCCTACATTGGGCTATATGGATGCCTAGGGTGTAAGTTTTTTGGAAGTCTAAACCCTAAACTTCCAGGTTTAGGGTTTAGGCCTACATTGGGCTTTTGGATCCCCCCACAAACCCTAAGCCCTAAACCCTAAACCCTAAACCCTAAACCCTACCCTAAACCCTAAACCCTAAACCCTCAAATCGCTGGCACCTCCTTCTGATTCTTGAGCCTCCTCCGTAGTCTCGCGCGCTCCATGACCGGGTACCTCCCCAGAGACTCCTATGTAGCTTAGGGTTTAGGGTTTAGGGTTTAGGGTTTAGGGTAGCTCTGTTTCTTACTGATTCTTAGCAGGGAATATGGGAAGATATTACATAAGGATATAAGGATTATCTAGGGACACAATCCCTTCTTCCCTGCTAAAAACCAATAAGGTTTTGGACTTGAGGTCCGCGGGCGCTCTCTTTCTCAGTATGAGTGTTGAGAATGGGTCATATGCGTTTGAGTTTAGGGTTTAGGGTTTAGGGTTTTGACTCGGGCCCGCCAATGCAATTCTCTTTTGGTTTTACCTGACTTGCAGTACATACTGACCATGAACAAGATCAAGGGGTTTGAGCAGGTGCAGTGAACAAGCTTGGGGTCTACGTGGAAGAGGTTCTAGGTGCAGAGCTTACTTGCAGGGTCAGGGGGACCTACAGTAGTAGGCATACTTACAACCCCTGCAAACCACATAGTAACCCCAGCTGTCCGTAAACCATCCATAAACCTAAATCCTCCTTACTAAGCCCCTCTGATCCTCCAAGCAGAGACCCGAGAAAGGTTTTGTCAGCGGCAGTCAGCTCTGCGTGTAGTTTCAGTCAAGGGCTTGGGGAGTCCTATGCGGTTTAGGGTTTAGGGTTCAGGGCATAGGGTTTAGGGTTTAGGGCTTAGTGTTTAGGGTTTAGGGCTTAGTGTTTAGGGTTTAGGGCTTAGTGTTTTAGGGTTTAGGGCTTAGTGTTTAGGGTGTAGGGTTTAGGGCACAGGGTATGTTCCCTTGGTGGCTCGCGTTGAAAACCAAACTACTTGGGACAAATGGCATAAGTAGTCTTCTGGAAGTCGTAACTCAAACTCAACGGCTCGTTTAGCCTAAGTATGATGGTTCATGGCCCTGTTCATGTCTCTACTTTACTGGACAGAATCCAATGATGATCGAATGTTGGCCTGTTGACTATGTGCTGGGCCGCTCTCACCCAAGATGATCAAATAGAAGCACAACATGAAAATGAGAAGGAAACTACTGCGGGCTTATAGTCGGCTTTGGGTATATTATAATAGCATGCCCATATACCCATATTGTATCTACTTACGGAGGACTATAGGTTCAGGGCTTTGGGGTTTAGGGTTGGACATGGACATGTTAATGGATTCTGGGGTTATATGAGCTATAGTCTAAACTCCTAGTATCCCCCTTAATAACCCTTATAGTAGTCACCTAAATAATCCCCCTACATATCCATCCTTCAAGGAGTTTGGACTATAGCTCATATAGAAGCATATGTAAGGGGTTCAGGAACATTCAGTCAACACCAGCAGCTCAATCCCTAAATCCCTAAACTCTAAACTACCCAAAAACCCTAAACCCCAAACCCTAAAATCCTAAACCCTAAAATCCTAGAAACCCTGGAGCCCGAAGCGCCTTCATCCCCACTCCCTACACACTCTATGAGACCCCAAGCTCAACTAATCCATCGTCTGAACTCCTAGCATCCTCCTTAATGACCCCTATAATGCTGCCATGTATGAGCCCCTATCTGATCAAGGACTTTAGACCCCAAACCTTAAATCCAAATTCTAGATAACCCCCTTCAAGGAATTTAGAATATAGCTCAAAGAACCACGGCTTAGGGCTTAGGGACCCTAAACCCTAAACCCTAGACTCCCGGTATCTCTAAGCAGCCAGAGCCCCGCTTACATCTGCCAGGATCCAAGTTCCATGAGCGCCTTCTTCCGGACATGCTATCTGAATTCAAGCCCTAGGGCTCCAAGTACAAATAACACCCGCATTTGTTTGGGGTTTAGGGTTTAGGGATCAAACAAAACTAATACCGACATTGGGCCCTAAAGTCTGTAAATATCACCTACGTTGGGCTATTTGGATCCCTAGGGAAGCAAAACGGCTGTGGCACAGAGCCGAGCCCTTTTTTTCCTGAATTTAAACACACCTAACCCTGAGGGTCCAAGGAACCCAAATAATGGGGTTTTAGGGCCCAAGGTTTCAGGGTTTAGGGTTCTGCTAGGTAGGTGCATGAATTACAAGACACTCGTGTTGTCCATCATCGTAACCACAAGAAACCAGGGGATATTGTTTTTCATAAGTTGAGCTTTGCCCTGCAGAGGTTCTTATGAGAAGGGACCCCAAGTACATCATTCCGCAGAGACAAAGTGCGCACGCACCTTTTCTGCCCCGCCAACACTGTCCACTGTGATTCCATGGACTCAGGAAAAACTCGGGTCTTGGAATTCCTGTTTCACTGGAGGCTCACCATCATCGTAGATGGAGTGCCTGAACGTGAGGTTGGCCTACTTGAGGAGCGTGTGCATACTTATCGCCCCAGTCTTCGTGCCAGCATGCCCTTGTCGCCTCAGAGTCTAGTGGGTTGCCATATATGCTAACAAATGATGGAAACACTTGTACATATGGCAACAAAGTGGCATTACTGCTGATGGAGGAAATCCTGCACCACTTACCATCGCTAAACCACAGTACTTCTTCAATCTAAAGGATCAGAGTTAGGCAAGATAGTTCCATCAACTGTATTCACCCCAAAACCCTGAACTCAAAATGTGGGCATCGTCAAGGCTAAAATACCCCAGAAGATTCCCAACGAATCTTCTGCCTTTTGTCATGTTTTCCCTGTGGCCTGGCTCTATTATGAATTATCTGGTTCGGGGCCCTTGCATGGCATCAGAAGGTGTGTGGGGCTTACATGGGGCTAGGGGCTTATGGCTTCGGGCTTCGAGACCAGAGTTCAAGATTTAAGGTAGACCTGGGGACTCCAACCCAAAGCACACAATCCTGATCACAAGGATCTGTGAGCCACGGTCTTGCCCGAAGCCCAAAGCCCAAAACCGGGGATTTGGTAAACTCAACCTCCGAAATCAGGACGCTATGACCACCGCATGAACCATGTAATTAATCAGTAGCTGGGGCCATGGACTCCAACAGTTCCATTGCAAGTACAACCACTAGTCTTCAATTCTGTTGCTACCATTCCTCTAGCTCTTATTCATCTTCATAACTACGCCTCTTACTCGCTGTTAATGTCCCCATTGTATGACTTCTTTGCCTCAAAAAGGGCCTCTTCTCACCACTGTTCCTATTCTTAGTACGTCTACTACTGGCTAATTATACGGTTACCGTTATGACCATTATTACTAACTTCTTGCCAACATCAAAAACAGAAGCACTAACAGTCATCAGAGGCCAGAAAGATCCTAAACCCTCAACCCTAAACCCTAAACCGCATTCACCGACAAGCAGGGCTTTGATAGGTATTTGGAGGATTAGGCGGGCTTAGCATGCAGGTTTTATAATTCTATGGGTACTGTAGCTTTGGTTTCTACGGAATTATAAGTAGACTTCCTAAGTCACCCCGACCCACCTAGTAAGGTAGATTATATGCAAACACCCCTAAACCCTAAACTGCTTATCTGCCTCAAAATGACAAGTCAATTGGTCAGTCATCTCATCAACCCCTCAACAGGGACACCAAAGCCCCCTTAATTATTTGTACACGTGTTCATTTTTTGTTTAAGGGTTTAGGGTTTAGGGTTGCTGGGCTGCATACCGGAAGTTTAATCCGGCATCAAAGCCCTAGGCTCAAACCTGGAAAGAAAAAACTGGAGATCCGACACCATGCCTGAAGGCGCGTTGGTTATTACAAGAGGGTGATAGCAGAAAGACAACAGCAGTTGTAACCTCGTAGGGTCAGGGCAATTTAGAAAAAACTTTCATTTCCCAATTTAAGGCCATTTTGGTACTCCCTATATAAACAACCATTTAGGGTGAGGTCGGTTATAAAATTCACTTGTAGATGTGAGGGGGACCCATAATTTTGCTTTTATGTACACACACCGCCCTGCACTGACCTGCAGCGGAGTAGACCCTGGAGGTTTGGGATTTAGGGTTTAGGGTTGGAGGTTTCCCTCATGCGGGGAGACATCTCCGACCAAAATCCCGACTTCCAAACCCTAAACCCTTTCGTCCTTAACAGTAAAACCCAGCTCCGAAAGCCCTCGTCTATTTGGTAGGCCCTAATTAGCATAGAACCCAATATCCTACCATCCTTCCTTTGGAACCCCTAAACACTAAACTCTATGTTTAACCTTTCAAATGCTTACAATGCCCTGAACCCGGGCCCTAAACTCGACATCCTACTTCCTAAGCCCTAAGTTGTACCCGAATACCTCAACCCTAAACTCCCTGAACCTTAAATCCTGAACCCTAAACCCCCCAAACCCTAAAGCCTTGATCCCAAACTCCCTAAACCCTAAATCCAGAGCCCTGGGGCTCTTATTTTACATACTTTTGGGGTTTAGGTATGCCCCAATATAGTAGAGTATCTACTAAGGAGCCTTTGACCTTCATCCCACCTTTTCTGTCCTTTGAACCCCAAACCTTAAACCCCTAAACCCCAAACTCCCTGAACCTTAAACCCTAAACCCTAAACCCTAAGCCCAACTCACACGGCCTTGGCTTGATGGGCTTCGTGGTGACCTCAGGCCTCGCGCTGGGCCTGGGCCGGTTCACCTCCGAGTTGACAAGCTGAGGTTATATAGGGGTTATATAGGGATTAGATAGGGATTATATAGGGGTTATATAGGGGATAATGGAAAAGAAAATGGAAACTACTATGTAGGGTTTAGGGATTAGGGNNGGGTGTAGGGATTAGGGAGTTTAGGGTTTAGGGTGTAAGTTAACCTACCAAAAGCTACGGTTTTTGTAGAGTCCTATTGTAAACCCTAACATGACTAGAGTTTATAAGGAACCTACAAAAAAGTAGGTTTTGGAAGTTTAAGGCAAGAGTTTAGGGTTTAGGGATTTCATAAGCCGTGAACCCGAGATCCGAAAGCATCCGACCTGATTGCCAAGACAGACATCATGAACAAAGCCCGCCCAAAACTCTGCCCCAAGAAGCCTTGCATGCCTCAAATAGTCCCGCGGTTTACGGTTTCGGGCTTAGGGACCCTAAAATCCACTTCCTCTATCCCTGCAACGCGTCAGTGAGGTCACTCCTCCCTCCCTACAACGCGTCAGTGAGGTAATGGGGACCAGGGATAGTCACATGGACTGTGTCCGCCATTGAGGTACCCCATCTTGCGCACCCGAGATGGTAGGTTTCATACCAGGCAAGAATCATGAGGTTGAAGCTAGTGAGCAAACACGTGAATCTCATTCAATATCTACCTCACAAGGGCCCAGAAGTCTTACGTCCACATGAACAAGGGTTTTTATTCAGCTTCCAAAATTAGACACCAAATATATACGCTTACCAATATTCCCAAGGAACCCCATAACCCTAAACCCCATAACCATAAACCCTAAACCTCTACATCCTAAACCCTCAATCCTTGGTAGCAGCCTCTTGTTGGCAGAGTGGAACTCTTGTTGCGAACACCAGCACCAAAAGTTTTCTGTTGCCCACACCTACACCCTAAACCTTGGGTACTGCCCCCACTCACTAACAGTCGGATACTATTATATGGTTAGATATAGCCCTTAAAAGGCCCCTAATATAGACTGTTACTGGGTGGGCGCAATACCCGACCTAAACCTGAAACCCTAAAGCTTGAACCCTAAAAACTACACCCTAAACTTTAAGCTTGTCCGAACTCTCACTTAGCCACTCTGGCCCTGCGTGGTTCCATTGCCAAGTTTTCGATGCGAAAACTAACCTTTTCTGCACAAGTAGGTTTAGGGTTTAGGGTTTTCAGCACCAGCAAGCCTAACTCGCATAAGGCATGATATAATCCCGGTTTCCATTCGATTTCCGATCTCTTGTCCATTCGATGCTCCATGTTGGGGTAATAACCCGGCACATCCCTCATTTCTGTAATCCCGATAATCCTACAATGAAAATTTACATGCCCTATAGTCTAAATTCCTAGTATCCCCATTAATAAGCCCGACAATAGTCCCCTATATATTCCTCCTTTAAAAACTAAACCCTAAACTCTAAACCCTAAACTCTAAACCGTAAACGCCCATGCCTTGTCGGTTGCCTTGGCTGCGGTATTCCTCTCAGGAGGCATCGCAGGGCCTTCGAACTCAACCGGCCAAAGCCGCTCGAAGGGTTAAGGGTTCAGGGCTTACTAGGGATTCGGGTTTAGAGGGATAAGGGTTTAGGATGTAGGGTTTTTAGGGTAGGGATTGGGGTTGAGGGTTTAGGGTTTTAGGGATGAGGGTGTAGAGTTCCGGGGCCAGGGTTTAGGAATTTTGGGTGCAGATATTTGCGTAAACTTCCCAAGCACCCGAAGTAATTTCAAACATCATGTATAGCCGCTCTTGCTTGGTTAGGGGCTAGTGATAATGTTTATATATATATATGTATATATAACCCTAAACCCTAAACCCTGAACCCTAAACCGAGCGAGGTAGGGCTACCGAAATTGCCATTGATTTGGAGTAGAGCTTCTCAGAACTTGGGACAACAAGTGCCAATGCAGGGGAGCATTGAATGAGAATAAGGTTTCCACGCTAATATTATTTGTACCGTAGTTTCATAAGGGTTTCCTACCGGAGTAGTTTTGGTCTTTCTTTTATCAGGCTTCGACATTACAACAATGCTCCATCCCTTGTAAGCACTTGCCTGGGATGTTACTCACCCTCTCAAAAGTCCAGACACGTACCGGCGAAATACTTGTAACCAAGGGGTTTCCAACTCTTGCCTCTTGCCAATAGGGAATGAAGAATGGTTTTGGGGGCTGAGTCTGGCAGATCCGAAACCCTAAACCCATAGCTGGGCACTGGTTTGGGGTAGGTATTCTGGAAGTAGCCTCTGCCAGTAGTTCCTTGAGATGTAGCAGGGGAACCCATGATATTGGCTTCACTTTTTGTCTTCGACTGCTTACAAGCCCAAAGCATCCAGCGTCCCAGGTATCTGCGAGAAAGGTTAAGTAAGGGCTAAGGATTTAGGGTTAAGGGTTTAGGGTGGGGAGGTAAGGGCTTAGGATTTAGGGATGAGCTGCCGTAGGACCGGGACCCGTGCGGAAACACGATCCTCAAATTCACGAACTCATTCCTAGATCCTAATCGCTCAATTCCCATCGTCATCCCCCAAACCTTTCAACCCCAACTCCAACTCAATCCCTAACCTCAAATCCTCAACCCCCCCCTAGCTGGCCCTACGGACTGGCCCTACGGAGCACGCCTTTGTAGGTTTCTGTCCTGCCTGCGTTTACTTTTTTGATACTTAGGATTTCAGGCTCCAGTGCAGAAGGACCAGACAGACCCTACCTAGACAACCTAGACCTTTATACCCTGTTCTTTTCCTGTGGGTACTTACCTAATTCTATCCTCAGAGATTGGCATCGGTACAGCAACTAAATCCTAAACCCTAGGCCCCTAGACCCTAGACCCTAGACCCTAGACACTAAACCCTAAACCCCAAACCCTAAACCCTAAACCCCAAACCCTAAACCCTAAACCCCAAACCCTAAACCCTAAAACCCTAGGATTTGGTAAGGGGTTCTAGGTACGGGCCTTGC
>CAJNIZ010047179.1:21296-33189 GCA_905231905.1 Symbiodinium pilosum | reverse complement strand
GGGCAGAGGAAACGGCTCCAGCAACTCAGTTGCAGAGCATCATACATTTAGAGTTTAGGGTTTAGGGCTTAGGGTTGAGGAACGGCGAATGAAAGGCAGGCGAAGCGCGTTATGCCATAGAAGAGGACCTGTAACTATCATTAGGACTATGGCCGCTTCCTGCGCTTCCTCCTCAGTCTACGTCACTACTACTAAGAGTATTGTCTTTAGTAAGAATATCTTATCGTCCAACATAAAAAGTTTCAAGCTCTTATCGCTTGTCGCTGCTTATTTGTTGTTATTCTTACTAGTAGTATCAGTACAACTCTTTGCAACATACACCGACATATTCTAAGGGCACGTGACTTGTAGGATTCCCCTAATGTCATCATCACTGCTTCCCCAATGGGGACTTATCAACGACTATAACTGCATCGGCCTTACCTAGCCTCTGAAGGATAAGCGTAACAACACCTTAAAGGGAATTTTCAGCAATGACCAAGATTCTCTGAGCTCTTCGAAAGTAAGACCTTGTAACTATCACATAAGAATACTATAGGCCCTAGTTTTTGGTGTGGACAGCACCTAGATCATTTCTTCAAAAAAGGTTCCTAAGCAGACTGGTAGACTTCAAGTCCCCGGAACCTGGTCCAAATCAACATTTCAACTGGTTCCTCGGACATTCCTTTAGACAACACCAAAACAACATCTTTACTGTAGTCTCCTTAGACCTATAATGAAGATGGTATCTTTAATATTTCCTTAGGGTTACACTATAATAAACGTTAAAAAGAATTCCTAAGGAGACTAACCCTTAACGACCCAAAATGCCTAAAATACACACTATCACACTATTCTGGTGGTTTCCATCTTCTTTTCCATTATTCCTAGATAACCCCTATGACAGTACAGTTTAGGGAACTTCCAATGTGGGCCAGGCTCGGCAACGAGTCTTGAAATGTTGTGGAGGCCGGCAACGGCACTTCCCACAGCCTCGACGACCTCACCAGGGAGGCCAAAGAGTGAGGGGCGCATGCCTCGGGTATAATCGGGCTTAGGATGGCTTAGGAGCTCGGGGCTTACGGATCGTTTGACTTTAGGGTTTAGGGCTTAGGGATCAAACTTGTTTTGTTTTGACTTTCTTCACACGTTTTTGTTGCTCCGAAGGCTAGGATTTATAGTCCCCCTCAAGTAGATAGAATATGGCTTGGGGTGTATTATAATAAGGTCCCCATATACCCCATATTCTATCTACTTAATTAAGGGGGACTATAGGAACTGGGCTTGACTCCGCTCAGGCTTTCGGTCTCTGCCAGGGTTTCTCCAGCATGGCACTCCCAGAGACCCTTGAAACACCAGGAATTTCAAAGTCAAAGTTGGTTTAGGGCTCAGAGGGTTTACTTACTGCTTCCTAGTAGGGAATAAGGGAATATAATCTCTATAATATCCCTATATAATATATGTCCCTTATTCTCTACTAAGGAAGTTTGGGGTTTAGGGTTCGGATGCCTTCTGAAAAATACCTTGAATCAGGGCCAAGGTGATGGAATTGGTTTCTGTAGTCTCCTTAGACCTACAATTTACAATACAAAATGTTCGTATTTTTGACCTAGACCCTAAACTCCTAAACCCTAAACCCCTAAACCCTATACCCTAAACCCCCCCATAAAAAAAGACCGCAAAAACACTTCCGTAAGGAGACGACAGGTTAAGGGTTTTGGATTGAGGTTGGAGATTCCTTTTAGCTTACTGGTTCTTAGTAGGAAATAAGGGAAACTACTATTTAGGTTGTTGTTTGTTTACGGGAAGTCGGAAATGAGGCAATATATTACATAAGGATTGTATTCCCGTCTTCCGAAAATTAGATTCAGGACAGGAGTTTCATAATCTATCTAGTACACGTAGACGGGGGTCCGCCAATTCATGGCCCCAGTAGGGACCCCAAAGAATCAGCATATTCGTCCTCATTATAGGAGCCCCCTGAAAAAATGTTCGAGATCCACATAATTATCCCCTATCCCCCAAACCCCAAACCCTAAACCTGAATTGATCCCCTAGCAAGCCCGGAATGAATTGGACGGGTTGAAGGCCGTCCCTACGGCTGCCTTCGCGAAGAGGTTCCGCAATGCCGGCGAGTTGTCAAAAACATCCTCGACCTCTTCGCTTTAGGGTTTAGGGTTTAAGCATTTCCCAGAATTAGGGGTACCATTTTGGGGGGTCCCCATAATCAGGATTACAATACATTGGGGTCTAAAGTGGGGTACCCCTATTTATTGTCGCTTGCTGTTCTTGCCCGAGGTACCGCTGTAGCTACTGCTCGTTCTACCGGCCCTGTTCACGGTTGAGGCTACGTGTCTTATGTCTCTTACTGTCTGGCTGATGTCCGATCGGAGTCGTGTAAAGCCACCTCTTCTCTACACCTCGTCTTGATTATAGCGCTTGACAGCAACTCACGAGGCATTCATCAAAGACAACCCCTGCATCCTCTGATCCGTAAACCATGAATGGTTTAGGGTTTAGGTTCGGCCTAAACACGAAACACCCTGAAACTACTTCCTGTTGCACTTGTTGCACAAACCGCCTCCTCCTCACTGCAGCTCCAATCACGGTGGCGGTTGCGCACGCTGACCTGAGGCTGTATAAGGGGCTTCTTAGGAATAGGTGCCCTTAAGGACCACGGAATAGAGGCATGATAGATAGGGGTCCAGGGTTTAGCTGTTGTTTTAGTGTTTCGGGTTTAGGTGTCGTCCCACTAATGGGCTTTATCAGAACTGGTTTGGGAAACTCTTCGGCTTTTCCGGGGCGATGAAAACATGTCCAAGTGCAGGTGCCATGCCATTCCAACAATCCGAGGTTTTGTCCTGAGGGCACCTTCTGGATGAGTACTGTTGGAGGCATCTTTGAATCCTAACATTTATGATGGGTTTGTATTGTCTCTGCAGCTAATCCTAACCCCACAAGGGTGGAAAGACCTTCACAGGCGTTGCAAGAGTCATAGTACGAGTCGCCACGGAATTGACCGAAGGCTACCAAAAATGCAAGGCCCTGAACATGTAGCCTCAAAAATCGGATAGGCAAAAAGGACGCATTTGCGTCTCAAATGGTCCTGCACAATCTCCAGGAGCCTAGAATCTACACATAAACCCCATGTATATCCCTAGGGGTCCGTAGATTAATTTCCTTCACGGAAACCAATGATTTACTCCTAAAAAAAAACAAAAGCAACCCTCAACCCTGAAACCTCTAAATCCCGAACCGTTTGCCGACAGGACGCCGGAAAGAGCTGCTTCGTCACCTGAATGAGCATGCAACATGGCTTAGGGTTTTAGGTTTAGTGTGCAGCGTAAGCGTAAATTACCAAGGTCTGGAATGTCATGGGTCCCCCTACTACCCCTAGGAGCTTCCCCCTTAATGAAAGCAGTTCAGGGATAACATGGGGTCGACAAGGAACATACAACTCTGAGCTTTTCACCGGAGCGATCTTGAAGAGGTGCTTGTACATGATCTCGCCTCGAAATTGATTTCTCACAGGCCCCCCATCTTTTCAGGTACCCCCAAACCTCAGTGCATCCAAAGTTGCCGATGTTCGCCACCCCCAGCTCCTGTCAAACATAAGAGTCTCACGGGAAAATCATAAATATGAATTTTGGTCCACTTCAGAGAAGCCCATGCTATAATGATGCAATGATACAAGGGTCCGTATCATTGGTGTGTACTTATTTGAGCTATGGTCCAAGCTCCCAGTATCCCCCTTAATGATTAACCCTGGTTAGGGGTTCAAGGTTTAGGGTGAAAACTCCTAGTATCCGCATCAGTAAACCCTACAATGCTCCCCTGTACAATCCCCTCCATAACCCTCTCGTTACTCGGGCGCCTTGCCTTGACCACCATCCAGCTTTGCTGCACCGTGTTGATAGTTCCGCTGCAAGGCACCACCTGAGTTGCTGTTAAGGAACTTGATTTAAGTTACCATAACATGGGTATATTGCCCAGAGTAACTTAATTCAAGTTCATAAACAGATAGTAACTTACAGCCCCCCTTAAGTAGATAGAATATGGGGTATTTGGGGATCTTATTATGATATACCCAAAACCATATTCTATCTACTTTAGGGGGGCCTAAACCCTAAACCCTTAACCCTATATTCTATCCTCTTTTGGGCGGACTACACTTGAAGTTCATGAACAGCAACCCAGCCACACCAACTGGATGCGCTACCGGAGCTTCAGAAATGGCCTCCGGCAGGACCCGTAGGATTCTGAGCTCTGCTTGGAGAAAGCCGGCTAGCTAAGCTGGGACTACGTGGTGCCTTCGGGGTTGGGGTTATGAAAAGATGTTGGGCCCATATGGGGATAATGGAAAATAAAATGGAAGCTACTATTTAGGGTTTTGGGTTTTGGGTTTAGGATCTGAACTCCTTCCCTGCCTTCTCGCAGAAGGTCTCCATCTCTCGAGGTCTCAAAGGCGGACTGAACTTTGCGTCGCTGTGCGTCTGGGCTTTGCCTGACCGTCGGCATCAAGACTCTTAGCATGACGTGGATGCTTGTCAATAAGATGGGCCTGCTATGGAAGCAGGGGGCCGGTAGAAAGAAGACAACATGATTGTGGGAATCAGCAAAGAGCCCCTGAGTTTGGATCAGTACGCATGTCACCTGATGCCACACTGCTTTGCGCCATTGGCTCTGCTTATATGTAGGCTGCTCGCACGCATGGCGCGCACCCCTGCCTACAACAAAGCAAAATGCGTTGTAGATCTCACCCGCTGCACCTGCCCTATGCCTTATGGTGGTCCCTCGCACATCACCCAGCGTGTTATATGGGAACACACAGGGACCCTTATGTAACTACCAGTATAGGTCTGGGGCGTCCTTATAAAGCTTATGCCTGGAGCTCGATGTCGAGAACCAAGCAGGGTCTTTGTGCTCTCCGACCTTAGAGCCATGAGGACACGCGCAGCAGTTCAGCCCATATCCGCACATTGAGGGAGTAGTTTCCATTGCGTTTTCCATCTGAGTGTTCATGGTTCCCTAAATCCCATACATCCCTATAGATATTCTTGCACAAGCCTGTAATCCTTCTAAAAGGTTCTGGCTTGCAACGCGGGATTTCAGGGTCGTGGCGCAAGGAAGACGCGCGAAAACGCGATGAAAGGTCAGCAAAAGGTGTTCATGTATGGATGATACTGGATGCTGAGGTTGGCGCATGCTCTTCTGAAGTAGATTACAGTATTCAAAATCAGGACGGCAAAGGTTTTTGCCACGACGGATTTTCGGCCAATAGCCGACGTGCGAAGGATGTACATTTTTTTTGCCTCATGAGTCTCGGACGTAGTACACATTAAATAAGGTTAGAAGCGCTACAACCCGCCTATGGCAAAAGCAGTCCTGCTGAAAGACCCGCTTGCAAATTACCCTGCATCCCCAGACAACCCTCCTAAGATCTCCTAAGTGTGCTGTTCGGTAGAGCACAAGAAATGCATAATGGGTGTTACTCTTACTTACACTAGCAGCTAGTGACAGCTAGTTGAGCCCCCCACCCTGCAAGAGTGGTATTAGAGGACCCTAATATAAATACCAGTGTCCCTTACAATCACCTACTGTCACCATTATTACGGTGGGGGTCCGCGTAATCTAGGAAAATTCACAGCAGCAAAGTCACGATGCATGAAACACTCATCATGACGCTCACTCCAGCAAACATGATGATGCTCCCTACGAATACCTTCTAGACAGGAAGGACGGAGAACGGATCCCCATCATACTCCCCATGTTTTCTAAAACACAACAACAAAACCATTCAAGCCACTCAATCCAAAATGCCAAGTAGGTGATTCCCGCACGCCCGCTCACCTCCTCCCCATTCACCACTAGGACTCCTAAACCCTGAACCCTACACTCCCCCAAACTAGCCTGGAAACCCGCATAGCCTCATATCAGAAGGGAGTGTCGTCTTTACAGGGCCGTTTTGGGGTTTTCATGTGAACCATAATTAATCTAAACTCCTAGTATCCCCCTTAATAACACGTAGAATGCTCCACCTATATAATCCCCCTTTAAGAAATTATGACTATAGCTCAATGTAAGGTTGTTGGAGGGTAAGGCCCAGCGGCGCAAGCTTCGTTTGCACGCTTGCCTCCTCAGCTTTTGCTGCTTGCAGTCCGCGGACCACGGTGGTTGAGACAAAGTCCTGGGGAACAGCTTATGGGGTTTAGGTTTTGGTTTAGGGTGTAGGGTCTAGAGTTTAGGATTGGCTTAGGGACGAAGATTCTCCCAATAGAATTCCGGGTAGCTTACCTGTTTAGTCTAGGGCCGAGAGCTATAAGCTGTTTTAGGGTTTCTCCGTCTGAAACCCACGGTGACTCTTGCTTGGAAAATGCTACATGTTCGGCATAGACATGAATGTCAATCAAATACCCCCGGGCATAACAAGAATCACACTCTAAAGTCAGGATGATATCAGCCAGCAATCACAGCAACTCTAAACTCTCAACCCTAAAACCAAAACCCCTAAACCCTTAACCCTAGGACCGCCGGGGCACCGCAGCGGGGCACCTCACCCTGTAAGCTAGCCTAGAAATTCCACTTGCTGAATGCACTTCCAAGAAACAAAGACAGCAATCCAAGCCTGATCTGCTTCCGGCGTCAGAAGGCCTGGGACGGTTTATAGTCCCCCTTAAGCAGATGGAATCTAACTTTGGGCACTTATAATAAGACACCCGTATATCCCATATTCTATCTACTTAAGGGGGACTATAGGGTTTAGGGTTTAGGCTCTACAAGGACGACATGTCTTTCTTCAGTCTTGCGAAGCATGTCTTGCTTCGCTGACTGTGGGCCGCGCACAGAGCGCCTTCAAACTGAACAAGATGCAACGCCCTTCAAGCTGGCTTGCTGTTCATAAGGAACTCACTTTAAGTTACTATATTTGGGAAACCCTACTATTCACCATGCATATATATATATACCCATTATGGTGACTTAATTCAGGTTCCTTAACATCTATCCTTCAAGATGTCAAGAAGAGCAGTGGCATTACTAAATTACCTACAGCACTGGCGCAGTTGAAGCGGCGGCTGTTTCAAATCAGAAGCCAATTTATGTAACACTCTTCTTTTAAGAATCCCCAGTTCAAACTTCACAACAACGTGGGAACTTCTGACTAATGCTAATTCAAGGATTCCAGGCAACAAAAGCTCGCGTGCAGTTTTCTACATGAAGGACCCTAAGCGGCATACCTGAAATAGAGCGAGATGAAATGCATGAGGAAACCGAAAGAGCGACCCGCAACTTTAGACAAAACGCTTCGCAAGGTTTAGCCTTTGGGCTTTCTCTGCAAGAAGCTCTCCATTCCCTGCGTCATCCCCGTGATCTCGGTAAACCCTAAACCCTAAACCCTAAACCGTGTGGCCCATCGAGCTGCTACAGTGTCCGCGGAAGGCCAGGAGTAGGGCTTGGCCGAAGGCAGTAAAGTACTCCTCAGCAATCAGCAACATGGGGGCTTTCTGCGAAAGGCGAGGGGCCCCTGAAAAACCGATGAAGGAAACAGGCCACAGCTGAATCTTGAGGATATGTGAGCTATTGTCTAAACTCCTAGTATCCCCCTTAATATCCCCTATAGTAGTCCCCTATATATTCTCCTATATAACCCCCTTTAAGGAGTTTAGACTACAGCTCATGTAGGGCTGGCTATTGAGGAGTGGAATGATCGGCTTAAGGCTAAGTTTTCCATACTGGCTCAGATACATCCTTCGGAGGCTCCTGCATACTGACTAGTAAGAGAAGCTATGATGGATGATGGTGGAGAATGATGGATGATGATGATGGTGATGATGATGTTGGTAAAGATCTACATTACTCATTTTAGCCAACGAGAGTTTTCTGAGTCTGCACTGCACTTTTCAGTCAGCGCTTGTGAAGTCAGGGCACAACCATAGTAAGGATCTCGACAAGGAAGAACCCCCCAAAGAGCGACTCTGTAGCCTACAGTTTAGGTTAGGGCTTAATCTTACGGCTTCAAACCTTCAAATCTTAAGGCTTCAAATCTTCAAAGCTTGAGGTGTCAAATCTTCAGATCTTAGCGTTTCAAATCTCCCCAGTTTAGCACTCAGGCGGTCCTCCTGCACCGCATAGCCGACATGGCGCATCCCGATGGCTGTCAGATCGCGAATCACCTTGCCTGCGCGCTCGCAAATGCCCGAAACCCCAAACCCTAAAGCTAAATCGTAGTAATTCTCACTACTGGCCAAATCTGGAACCGCATACATGGCCCACCTTTAGAAGTACAGGAGTCTATGTAATATACATATTCATCTATACATGTATATATATATACATACATACATGTGCAGCTATAATCTAAACTCTAGTATACCCGTTTAGAACCCCTATAATGCTCCCCTAAATAATGTCCTATACAACCCGCCCTATGGCTCCTATATATATATATACACATAGAGGACCCTACCGAGGTTCCGTGGCAGTTGCGGGGGGGTACCACCTTCTCATGACGTGCTGGCGCGCCTGGGTTGTGAAGTCCCATAACAGCGCTTCCCACCGCACAGACCATCTGGACAGATGCTAGGGTTCTGGGTTCAGGGCTAAGGCAAGTTTAGGGCTTAAGGTTTACGTTGGGTTTACGGCTTGGGGTTTGGGCTTTAGGGATTTTAGGGTTGAAGGACCTACAGCCCAAACCTTGCGTGCTGTAGGCCCCTCTGCGCAGAGTCCTCCAAAAACTCATGCTGTTGGGATTTGTATAGTCTGTCTTGGGTCATTCCCCGCTTACTGCGCAGTAACTGACCTGAGAAGGCTCTTATTGAGGGGCTATGGTAACTTATATTGCCTGTTGCGGTTACTGTTCTGTGTGAGGGAATGACATAGAGTCTATCTGCTTAAGGAGGACCCTAAACCCTAACCCCTAGACCCTAAAACCTAAACCCTAGACCCTAAACCCTAAACCCTAGACCCTAAAACCTAAGCCCTAAACCCTAAACAGTGACAGTCCAGACTTCGCCTTTGAGAAGAGCTCCCGCAGGGCGGTGGAGTTCTCAAAGTTGTGATCTGCCTTGCAGGGCTTGGTTTAGGGTTTATTGGGGTCCAGCATCTCAAGCCCCAGCTGTCTTAAGTCATACAAAACCCCCCCCCATTGGGTCCCACAACATTAAGAAATTATGTCACTTTCAAGACATTTCAACTCAGGAAAGGATGCCCTTCCACCACACATTCCCCTGCATATCTAGCTAAACTCTAAGCCCTGAACCCCAAACTCTAAGCCTTGAACCCCAAACTCTTAGCCCTGAACCCTAAACTCTAAGCCTTGAACCCTAAACTCTTAGCCCTGAACCCATATTCCCTTCGTACATCATACTATGGAGGCGGGGTGGGGTTATAGTCCCCTCAAGTAGATAGAGTATGGACTTGCCCAATTTCAAAATAAGATCCCGATATACCCCATTCCATTTGGGCTTCAGTCATTTTTCTTTGCAGGCAGTGATGAGTCCCTTAGGCGATCCCTGGTCTCCTAAACACTAAGCCTCAACAGAGTTTCGGGTTTAGGGCTTTAGGAAGTTTAGGGTTTAGGGATTTGGGGTTTAGGGATTTGGGGTTTAGACCCGAACCGCTCAATCCTTGAAGCCTTAAACCCCTGAACGCCAAACCCTACGCCTCTGAACTTTAGGAAGTTGAGGTTAGACCCAAGCCCCTAAATCCCTGAAGCCTTAAACCCCTGAACCCCAAACCCTAAATCCCTGAACCCCTATAAACCCTGGCCTCTTCCCGGGGGCTGGTCCAGTCTCGGTGGCGATTGCGGACGGTCATGGAAAACAGCTTCTTGGAAGCCGGGTTCAAAATGAACCTGAGCGACTTTTGATGATGATAAGGGGGGGGTGATGGTGCTGCTACTACCGTCGCAGCAGCCCAGGGCAGCTACCCAGACATTTCAGCCTCCTAGGCTCTCAAACACTGGTGAGCGGTGTGGTTTTGGTGGTTGAACCTGCAAATATTTGGCTCTCATACCAATAAGAGGAACACAATCTTTACGCTATCGGGGACAAAGGTACCACATTAAACATACACTGGTAAGCCCAAATTACACAGACCCCCCCATCAAGGAAGGCAGAATCATTGGCAGAAACCTGCATATCCTGCAGACACGGCACATGTTCTTGTAGAACGCCTCTGCAATTGTACCGACACTTGGGCGCAGCTGTTGCCAACTTCGTTGAGCGACCTTAGCACATCATTGCCTCTAGTGCATGTAACATTTTTCCTCCCTCTTTAAACCCTAAAACCCTAAACCCTAAAACCCGCAGAGTTTACTTACCCCGTCATCGTGCAGCTGAGGGGCATCTATGACTTCCTTCGAAAGCCCCAGGGGGCTTGGCAGCACAGGCATGACCTTGGGTCCATTGCCAGACATTCGAGCGCAACTTGCACTGGCTACTACCATACACCCTGCTTAGGGCTAAGGACTTAGGATTTAAAGTTTTAGGGTTTAGGGGTTTGGGATCTTAGATTTAGCGCCTAGGGAAACGCCACATCAGACAGAAAGCTTGTACGCCCGACGCGTTGGGCTTCATTGGCATCGGCTCCTGGCGAAATATGCGAGAGCTGCGACGCATGTGCAACGTACATTAGGACAGACCCCTAGGAAGGACATTTAGAAGGTACTTGCACAGGGACCTAAACGTTACATCGAGGGTCTTTCCTATCTGGCTCCTTGAGGATCTACCTGATGTATACGGAAATATATACATAGACCTGTACATACCCAAACCCCTGAATCCTAGATCCTAAACCCTAAAACCTTAAAGCCTTAAACCCCAAACCTTACGCCCTAAACTGTAAAACTCTAAGCCCTATATGAGCCCTGGACTAAATTTGTGGTATATCCCTTAATAAGTCACCCAAAAACCCTATATACCTTTAACCCTAAACTCATGGCATAGGCTGCCCACCTTCGATGGTGGGCGGCGCTTGCGCCTAACCTCCTCGACATCGATGGCGCAAGTCGATCCAGGACGCTTGCCTTCCTTCCCTAGTGTAGCACCCACGACAGGAGTTCTCCTCAGGACCAGTACTGGTCCTATAAAGTCATTACCCTAAACCCTGTAGCCCAAACTCTTGGGGGTCTGGGGGGCCCAGGGCCTCCTCTGCGAGCGAATTTCAGGACCAGGGCGAGGGAACCCCCAGAAAAAAGGCGAGCCCTGCCCAGGAGTGTGCAGGGGCCTCTCAGGAGCCTCCCAAGAAACTTCAGGTGGTCCCAGAATGCAGGGGGCTTCAGGCCTCTTAGAAGGTTTGGCCCTCAGAACTTCCAAGCCTTGCAAAGGCCTGTCAACTCCAAGCCTGGGCCTTGCAGTACCTCCAAAGCAACCCAAGCGCCTCACTAAGGGCAGCCTTTCAAACGGGCCACCTTTGATACTATGAGACCCCTACACAGAATTTTTGTCTCGACAAACGGCAAGTTGCTGTTGGAGCTGCACCCCAACAGTTTCAGATTCATTTCGGAGCCTGATGGACAAGTGTCGAAGGCTCACCAGATTTTCGAGTGGGCGATCTCTTGCATGTTCGGAGCAGCAGTACCAGGTGTCCTTCGTGACGAACAATTCCAAGGCTGTGGAGTTCACGGCGCGTTTTCCCAGGTTTGGGGGCCTCCCACCCTGCAGGGTTGCAAGGGCTCGAAACCCGCAGATTTCCATGTTCCAAATACCTCGACTCTTTTGGGGGGGGCCTAGCCACGGGACCCTCAAGCCCTGAGCCATTCCAGAAACCCAGCCTTGAAATTGTTGGGACGAAGTAATTATGTTGCTGAATAATGTTGATGACCAAGCTGGACCTAGCTGAGTTTAGGTCCTCAACCCTGAAAGGTATAGGTTTGGGTGGTTTGCCGCCTGGACGGCGTGGGGTGAGTGATTGTGTT
>CAJNIZ010047179.1:3621-14399 GCA_905231905.1 Symbiodinium pilosum | reverse complement strand
TTAGGGTTTAGGGGTTCAGGGTCCAAACCAAAAGCCCCGAATCCTACGCCCTGAGCTGAAGTAGCGTATAGAGGGTCTTCTGGCAGGTGTCTCTAGCAACATGAGCCATGGTCTAAAGTCCTAGCATCTCCCTTAATATCCCCCATAATGCTTCCCTGTACAATCCCCTATATGAGACCCTTTCAGGAGTTTAGCCTATAGCTCACATGAGATGGGGGAAAGGCTTATCCAAAGCTTTTTCCAAGCTTTTGCTGTGCCTTCTGTTGAGGGGCCTTTCCTTTGCTGCTGGCTGATGATCTTCAGGCTACAACAGCAACCATACAAGTAGCAGCCATTGCAGTAGCAATAGGGATAAGGAACAATCCTGCTGATGTGGTACTAAGGAGGGTTACATATGGGCTATAGTCTAAACTCCTGGTATCCCCATAGAAACCCCTACAATACTCCCCTGTAAAATGCCGTATATCACTATTTTTAACGAGCTTAGACCCCTAAACCCTCAACCCTAAATTAGGAGGTTTTTACCACAGCTCATATAACTATAATCTTATGATCATCCAGCTATTCGTGGGAGGGGGCAGTACCCAGTTTGCAGATGAGACTCTCCATAAATTGCGGGCCTCAAGATACATCAAAGATACTTATAGGGACCCCCAATTGAGCACCCCTAATTATCAGGGTTTAGGGTTTAGATCTATCACCCTAAATCCTAAACCCCAAGTTATCGGGGTTTAGGGCTATCATGGGCTTCGGAAAGCCCCAGATGCTTTTTCCATTTTGTCGAGACTTCGTTGTGTTCGGACTGCTTGCCTTCACCAAGCTGCGTCACCAACCATGGCAACGGCGAAAAGATACTTCAGGCCCAGGTAGGCATCTTGTGAAAACTGGTGTCATCTAGACTAGTAGTTGTAAGGAATATCAAACGAGCCATAGTCTAAACTCCTAGTATCCCCCTGAATAACCCCTATTATACTCCCCTATATAATCCCCTCAAGGAGTTTAGACTATAGCTCAGGCATTGCCTGCTTATAACTGTTTTTTGCTACCTGGCATCCATCTCTGGCGCGAAGCCCAGGACAAGCCCGAACTCGCTATGGAGGATCCAAGTATCCATGCCATCACCCACCAATCAGATGATTTCTGAAGGCCTTCGTAAGGGGGATATATGGGGGCTTCCTAAAATTAGGGCTACCATGTTTTGGGGGTACCATTTTGGGGGTCCCAATAATAAGGACTATAGCATTTGGGCTCTATATTTGGGGCCCGCCATTTATAGAAACTACCATATGGGGTTTAGGGCTTAAGGATATTTTGCGTTCAGGCTTTAGGCGAGGGAGTCTTGGCACGGAGCACCTCCCGGCACAGCGATGCAGATCTACTGCCAGTTCTGGCATGCCATCACTGTAGCCCCAAGGAGCTGCAACGTAACAACCATCGGCCTGTATCATGTTGCAACCCCTTCTCTGTCAATGGCAGAGGTGCAAGCCAAAGCTCCTCATAGGCTCAGACTAATCAGACTAGCACTAGGATTACAGGACGCGCGGAAGGCTGATCACCGAAGGCTGGAGCAGGCAAGCAGAGGGAACTGACAACCACCTCATCAAGCATGAAGGAAGATCAGCTCCTGCATTTCATGCCAGACAAGGGTGCCTGTCATCTCTGAAACAACCGCGCAAGATGTCGTATTGAAGTGCACCGGGTGCTGAGGCGTTTGGTAGGCTGGGTGCCATGAAGATCCCGTACACTCACACGCTGCCACACCCAGTGGTCTGTCACGGGCGAAGATCGCTAACGGGGAAAGCAGAGGCTCGTCACCTCAAGTTCCCCTCAACCACGGATCTAGGAATTGGCTCGTGCAAGCAATGTGTCTCCTCGTGGCTCCCGAGGCCTGTTTTGGAAGTACCTCTCTGTACTATCCTCCGGGAGCTGACGAGGGCTCTCAAACACGCATTGATAGTTCTTTTGGATTGTTAAAAGTACTGACACTTTGACGCGGCCGCAAGCAACATCTGGCCGCCATAGCAAAAGCTGGTTTTGCACTCCATTGTGAAACAGGCTCTGCGCACGAGCAATCCCCAGCATGTCTTAAGCTGAACAGTCTGATAAACCGGTAGCCTCCTATAATGCCACTTGCTTCTATCACCCCTCAACCCCAAACCCTATCACCACTCGTAGCAGCATTGTCGAGCCACCCTGGGCGATTCCAGAACCGCGTGGGGTAGCAAGCTTAGGAGCGCAATCTGACTTTACAGCGCCATCCGACCTTCATAAGCTTACTGGCGGTTTAAGATTAGGTCTTAGGATTAAGTAGACAATGAAGGAAAGGAAAAGAAATGGAAACTGCTATAGATGATGTAGGGCTCGGGGTGGCAAGTATGAGATGAAGGAGTGGGTTCTAGGGCCTGGTATTTGGGCTACTATCCGAAAGTCCTAAACCCTAAACCACCGCTCTCTACTGACCATCAGCAAGTAAGCTTAAGCACGGAAGCAGGCCGCGGATCAGAAGCTGAGAAAAGGCTGTACAGCGGGGAGGTCTGACTTCCCGTCCTCATAGACTTATGCCACCACCTGTGCAGTGGGAACCTCAAGGGTGGTGTCCGGAACTGATACCTCTTGCCGCTCCTGCCCATCTTCCATCTCCTCCTTTGTGAATCTGTTGGGACCAAGCAAAACATTGCAAAAGCCATGTTGCTGATGTGATGCGGTAAACTCTGTCATCTGGCTAGCCGTCTTTATGCTGCTTGGAGTCTTGACAGGCGATGGCGCTGTCGTTCACGTGCATCTCCAAGAAGGCGTCGAAGGCAACGGAGCAAGAGAGGAAGGCATGTGTGGCCTGCAATAAACACGCACACAAACATACCACAGAAACGACGGCCACAATGAAACTCCTGGCAAAGCGCATGACCAGAAAATGGTGATTCTAGCCTCTAGCCCACAATGTTGACTATGAAGCTAAGGATGACAATCGTCATTGCCATGCTAGCCCTCTCATCCCGTTCAACTCTAAACCCTAAACCTTAAACCCCAAACCCTAAACCCTACACGCTGAACCCTAAACCCTACACCCTAAACCCTAAACCCTAGCCACCTCCAATACCCCTTGCGTCGCACTTCCTGCGAAGCTTCCAACGCCGATGGCTACGCTGCTAAGCACCTGAGCTCATGACTTGCCACAGGTTTAGGGTTTAGGGCTTGGGGTTTAGGATTTAAGGTTTTGGGTTTAGGGTGTAGGGTTTAGGGTTTTGGGCTTAGGGTTTAAGGTTTAGGGTTTAAGGTTGTGGGTTTAGGTTTTTTTAAGCACGGGTTTAGGGTTCAGGGTTTAGGGTTTTGGGTTTAGGAGTTGGGGTTGGTAGGGAATGAAGGCATGGAAAAGAAAATGGACATTACTAGATTACTGGGGTTTCATAGGGAATTCTGTACGGACATATTTCTGAAATAACTTCCGCTGCTTGTCAACCAGAGGCCAGAATCAGCCTTCACGCGCTAACAGATAAAGCGGTCCCTGATGTCACTATACATCCCAATGTAAAGCCCCTTTATAACTTTGTATCAACCCTGTCTTATACATTATATAGACCCATACCCCTAGATATGCTTGATAATGCTCGAGAATCGGCCGGTATGCGGAAGAGAATGTGTCTTAACAATTCAAATCCGACGAGGGCTTCAGCACTCCAAAAACCCAAAACCCTAAACCCTAAACCCTCCAAGACCTAAATTGCCCAGAATCTTAAACCCTCACCACTGAGCCTTCAGCATGCCCTCAATCTCAAAGCAACCAGCCCTAAGCCCTTGATCCATCCCTTATGAGACCCGGATTCCCTAAACCCTAAACCCCTAAACCCTAAACCTAAATTGGAATTTCTAAAGCCCAGGGGTCCCCCTCAAGTACCCGAATACACACTTATCTAGGGGCTCTTCCTTAAAACGCCCTAGGCCCTAACCCCTAAACACATAAACCCTAAACCGGACCCTGGAAATCCGTCAATCCCTACACCCCAATCCCAAAACCCTCAGCCCTTAACCTCAAACTCTCCAAACTCTATCCCCCAAAACCAAAACCTTATAAACCCCAAACTTTTCTCAAACCATAAACCCTAAACCCTCAATTCCTAAACCCTAAACCCTGCAAACCCTAAACCCCAAAATCCCAAAACCTTTATGACCCTTAAACCCCAAACCCCAAACCCTAAACCCTAAACCCCAAACCCCAAACCGTAAACCCCTAAACCCTAAATCTAAACCCTAAAATCCTAAACCGCAGGAGCCTCGAAACCAGTCTGGAAGGCTTCTGAGATGCCCCAGCTGTTACGAGCCAGAGCACTTCGAGCCCTTAGGGGTTAGGAGGTTGTACGGTTTAGGGGTTAGGGTTTGGGGTTGGGGGTTTGGGGGTGAAGGTTTTTTTTGACACCCTTAGGGTTTGGGGGTTAGGGTTTCGGGTTTAGGGTTTAGGGTTTAGGGCTTAGGGTTTAGAGGTTAGGGCTTAGGGGATAGTAGGGAATAGGGGAATACAGTATATTCGGATTATAGGGTTTACATTCCCGTATTTCCCTTTTAACACCCGTAAGTTATTGGGGTCTGGGATTTAGGGTGTTGGGTCCTCTTAGGAGCCTTTCAGGGTTCAGGGGGTTTAGGGGCTTCAGGTTTAGGGGGGTTGAGGTTTAGGGGCTTGTAGGATTCATTTTTGTTGGAGGGATGGCGGGAGGGAGGTTCAGGGGCCCAGGTTGAACGCTTCAGGAGCCAGGGATCTGGTAGATGGGGGAGCTTAGGGTTCAGATTTTATGGCTTAGGGTTTAGGGTTAAGTGTTTAGAGTTTAGGGTTTAGGGCTTAGAGTTTTAGAGTTTAGGATTTAGGGTGGAAATTACCGATAGCGCCCCTCTTCTGTCTGGGATGCTGTGGTCCGTGAGGCACCCTGTAACAGAATGATACAAGGAATCTAAGACCCCTACACCCTAAACCCTAATATAGGTAACGATCACGTAACTTCCGACATTAAGCAACCAGCATGGCAGCCAAGCCGCGTGAGCAAAGGCATCTGTAAGGTTTCGTCTTCCAAGATTGTGGGCAGCACATCTTCGGAGATGATATGATCCTTGGAAATCGGGGCTAAAGTTTCAGGTCTCTGCGGTGGCTATTGTCAAGGGACGCTAGTGGAAGCCAACTTTAAAGGCATTTTTACCCTGAATATTTGCACGATGCAGATGATTGAACGCTGGGATGCGTTCGGTTTCGGACCGGTCTTCTGCTAATACAAATGGGTAAGATCCCATGTTGTGTGATGCCGGCTCCCGGTCACTAGTAGAGCCGCCAAGAATCTGGAAGAACCTCCAGGCACACTCTTTGTTAGGACTGCTAGGGGCTCTGCTCTCTTTGCAACCTCCCACGAGTATGATTCCATCCCACAAACCCTAAACCATCTCCATCGCATCGTCAAGCCACGCTGTCCAAATCGAAAAACTCCCACTTTACGCCTCACACAGCATGCTGGCTCTGATGCCATGGTTGAGGGTTCAGGATTAGGGTTTAGGGTTCAGGGTTTAGGGTTGCTACAGCTAACGTTCTTGTTACTCCTGCCACAATCAACACTCCCGCACTGCATTACCAATCAGTAGTTCCAGGGCCCCTCTTTGCCAATGCCCCAACCTCCCTGCTACTGTTCTTCCTTCTGGTTGCTTGATCTGCGCTTCCAGAAATTAGACGACCTGAAGTTCTGTAAGCCTCCAACTCTTAAACCCTGCATACTAAACCCTGCATATGTCTTCATAGAACAATATCCTACAGGGATGTCGTGGCTGTGTAGGATGATGAGCGGATCGCGTCCTCACCAAAATCCTCGAACCCGACACCCTAAACGCACCTAGGTCGGCATGCTTCTATAAACCACAGTTTCGCATAACGGTCGGGAGCGGTCATAGCTACATATTAGGGTTTGGGGATTAGGATTTAGAGTTGAGGGTTTAGGTGTAGGGATTAGGGATTAAGGTTTAGCGATTTGGGTTTAGAGATTAGGGCTTTGGGTTTAGGGGTTCAGGTTTAGGGTTTAGGGATCAGGGGTTAACGAAGCATCCCAGTGTTGGCCTCTGTCTTCCTCGGCATAAGAATCGTCCCGGAGAAGCTCAGAGTCCTCAACAAGGGTTTAGGCTTTCCGCTGATTCGTTCAGATCCCTTGTTCAGAATGAGTTCCAGTACAAGGTTTGTGGCTTAGGTGTAATCGGGATTTAGGATTCTCTTGAATCATGATTTTGAGGCATAGGTACTCTGCTCTGAGGTTGAAACCAGGGGTCCCTAGTATGGGCGCTTAACCTGGGATCCTACGTGCCCTGAAGGGTCCCTAATCCCCCTACAGGCCTAAGGGCCCATATTAGGCGCCCATGCTTCTCATAGTCTAACCTTAGATACACAGAAGTAAATGCGAAAATGACCATAACATGTAGCTCCGAAGCAAGTGTGTCATCCATCCTCAGCGAGGAACCCTGCAAAACCCTGAACACGAAACACCATACCCTAAACCCCAAAGGCCTGAACTCTAAAACCCCCCAAACTTATGAGCCTAGCGAGAACTCACCCGTACCTTCCCAAACTAACACGGAACCCCCTAGAGAGGGCCCTGGACAGATAACTATGCATCAAGGTGGGCCTAGGTGGGTTCCATGTTGGTGTGGCTAGGAGGGCAATCCAAATCCGTAAACCCCAAATCCCTAAAGGGCCAAACCCTATATCCTTAAACCCAAAGTCCCTAAACCCTAAATGCCCAAAGCCTTAATCTCCTATATCCTCACATGCACAAAGCCCATCCAGCCCCTGAACCTTGCCTCGTCAAGGCTTTCCTCGATGAAGCTTGTGCTGCGGTCCGGTTCGTGGAGGTCAGAGCCCTGCAAGTCTAATGTGCTCAAGGCAAGACTTATATCAAGGACAAGAGATTATGAGAAGGGCATCAAACAATGACTTCACATCGCTATCCATCCTGAATCATTCCGGTACAGTTAACACCCCTGCCGTTCCTCGCTGCTGTCGGTTTCTGCCTCCCATACGGAGTGTCTGCCTCAGAAACTCAGGTGCTTTGGACTTCACCACGGAGTGGCAGAACGGCTCACAAGTTTTCCAGCCACACAGTTTAGTGCGTTTGCTTAAAGTTTTTTAGTTTTAACATCCCCTTGTTCCGCCTGGGCATGCAAGGAACTGGACATCCTTGTGATGTTGAACTATGGCACTTTACTGAGCCTCCTATTTCAGTTGCGCCAGAACCGTCGTTTATAACATGCTTTATCGCCGTTTAGAGTGTATTGATTAACTTGCTTATGCAGCATTCCTAAAATTAGGGGTACTTGGGGGGCCCCTATAGTAAGGATTATAATATTTGGGTCTATATTGGGGTCCTTCTATTTTGGGAAACTGCC
The DNA here is from genome assembly GCA_905231905.1 of Symbiodinium pilosum. Lineage (NCBI taxonomy): Eukaryota > Dinophyceae > Suessiales > Symbiodiniaceae > Symbiodinium > Symbiodinium pilosum. The sequence continues at coordinate 7,001 of CAJNIZ010047179.1, read as the reverse complement.
ATATATCAACACTACTCTACCATGTACCACCACTGAGCCATGCGTTTATCCCCTCCACACCCACAGTAAGATGCATGTCAATGTCTATCATAGACTCTCCCAGAGTTCTCTGACCCATGGAATTCAAGGTTTGAGGTTGAGGGATTGAGGGAAATGATTCCAGGGATCTAGCCTTCAATTGTCAGTGCCTAGAATCCGGGAATTCATTTTAGAGATTCAGAGCTCAGGACTTAGGGCCGTTTGGACTTTGAGAATTCAATATAATCCTGTACCCCTCTATCACATTATCCGCCCGACGCATTTATTAAACCTGACACATATATGAGATATACTTAATACTGGGGATTCGGGGCTTGAGTCTTCCGGGAGGTATTTGCAAGCACTTAAGTAGCTTTTGGAGTACGATCCTGTGCTGCTTGCAAAAAACTCTACCCAACAGGAAGATAGAATTTTAATCTATATTCGTGGACTGTAGGATCCCCCCAAACCCTTAAACCCTAAACCCCAAAATGGGGGTTTCCCAAAATTAGGGGTACCATTTTAGGGGTCCCAATAATAAGGACTATAATATTTTGGAGTCTATATTGGGGTACCCCTTATTTTGGGAAACTACCAAACAGTACTTTCCATGTTCTTTTCGATTATCTATAGCTTCTTGGGAGTGGGAAGTAGGGCGCCAGCCTTTCAAACCTCCAAAGCCCTCGAAGCCCTGAACTTTAAGATTGGTTTAGGGTTTAGCCCTGAACTTTCCCTAAACCCTACACCTCAAACCCCTAAACCCAAAACCCCTAAACCCTAAACCCATTCCACCTTTTGGAACACGAAGTTGCGGAGTCCCCAAGAAGCGCTAAATATCCCCCTTTGAGCAGCCACAACCCTGCATGACAAGAATATACTACCTAAGGGCTTAGGGTCTATCGTTTAGGGCTTAGGGTTTAGGATTTAAGATTTAGGGCTAAACCCTAAACCCCTAAACCCTGAACCCAAAACCCCTAAACCCTAAACCCTGAACCCTAAACCCAAAACCCCTAAATCCCTAAACCCTAAACCCTACCACAATCTGCAGACTTCTGGCAAGCTGCCTTCCTCACCATCGACCTTCGGATGATGCTGCGAATTGATGTCTGAGAAGATGGTAAGCTCGTTCCTTGGTGCAGCTTTCCTCTTGCCCCCTTCCAACCCTCAACCCTAGAGCCCAAATCCTAAACCCTAAACTCTAAACCCTACATCCCAAATCCTAAGCCCTAAACTCTAAAACCCTAAACCCCAAATTCTAGACCCTAAACCTAGACCCTAAACCCTAAACCTTGTTCTACCCTCATCCTCCAGAGCCCATGCGCTACAGTCCCTGTGCTCCTGTGCAATTGATCCCCATTGCCTCATCCTGAAAATCAAGCAATACTTAGGACTTAGAACATGGACCTCTTGCGTTTAGGGTTGAGGGTTTAGGAGTTCAGGTTTTAGGTGTTTAGAAGATGTTGTTATAGGCCAGGCTCTCGAACGAGGGAGCCATCTTCGGCGACACCTGCCCACTTGCAGCAAACAATCCTCAATACTAAGGTTGCTGACTTTAGTTTAGGGTTTACCTACTAGGGGTTAGTAGGGTAAAAGGGAGTATGATATATAGTGAATATGTTGGGATTATATTCCGGGATTATAGTCGCTTATTCCCTACTAAGAACCATGAAATAAAAGGTACCGAGGTACGGCGACTTGGCTTTAGGAGTCCAAAGTTCAGGGTATGACATCAAGGATAGTTTAGGAGGACCCCCCACCCTGTAATAGTGGTATACTAGGAATATGAGAGGACCCTAAAGATAATCCGTATTATCCCTTATAGTCACTGTTACTGGGTGGGGGGTCCACCTAAAGGATAGTACGAATAGCTGTAAGGATACTGATAGCCCCCACAGCAACAGGAGTGGCGCAGTCACTGTAAGTCCTAGTGGAGATGATAGCAAAACTTGCCTGGAATGCAGCAACAGCAGACTTTATGGAAGCCCTAAGGGGGCCCCATGTAAGGGGGCCCCATAATAGGAGACCTTTTGGGACCTTAGGAAGCCTTAGGGAGGCCTTAGGGAGATCTTAAACAGGCTTAATTATGAGTCCCCCATATAAGGAGCCCCCTTAAGGATCCCATAACAAAAAAGTGTTCTCTCATGACAACCTCAGACGTGCTCAGATTGGTGTTCAAGGCTTACACGCGTTGCACAGCCTGCACTCTAGCACACCTGTCGTGATTCCATCCTTTGAACCTTGCATCAAACCGGAGTAGCATGAAGATGGCGCCAGAACTTAGTAACCGAAACCCTAGACCCTAGACCCTAAACCCTAAACCCTAAACCCCGAATTATCCCAAAAACAAGGTGTTCAAAGTGGGGGACCATAGGGACCCTGGAGATCTCTAGGGCTATATAGAGGCACGAATTACACAAACAGGCCAGGATTTCACCCATTTAGGGTTTAGGATTTGGGGTCTAGGTTTTAGGGTTTAGGGTTTGGTATGTGGGAAGTTGAACAGAACTCCCAGGTTCCCGAAGTAAGCCTTGCCACAATCATCGAGCTCCAGCTGGTTGCAGGGCTCCTGATCATGGGCCACACGATTTGGTTTCCTTTAAAACCGTAACCCCATCGACTCTTTTCGAATTGGGTTTAGGGTCTAAGGGCTTCTCCAAAGTGATCTGACTTCCTAGGGGTCACTTGAGCAACTCTCAAAAGCAAGCGGACTTCGTAGGGATTACCTTCAGAAACCACCCCAAACCCTGAACCATCACTCCCACAGAAACTTACCATTACTTAGGGTTCCGAAAATTCCTTAATTTTTCTGAAATCCAAAATCCGCCCCCCAAACCCCAAGTAATGGTAATAAACAAACCTGAACCCTCAACCCTAAACCCTTAAGCCCCTAAACCCTTAAACCCCTAAATCCTTAAACCCTAAAACCTTAAACCCCTAAACCCTGAACCACTAAACCCTAAACCCTTGGTAGCAGACCAGGCTCCTTGGCATCGAAGGATGCGTAGCGACAGTGGCCGTCCGAGGCGCACCCTGACAATCTGACACTCCAAGCGGGTTGGGGGTTTAGGGGTTTAAGGGTTCACGGGGTACGGGGTTTAGGGTTTATGGGGTTTAGGGGTTTAGGGGTTTAGGGTTTTAGTAAGGGATTTAGTAAGGGATTTAGTAAGGGATTTAGGGGTTAGGGTTGAGGAGCTGAAAAGAATGCAAAAAGCAGCTTGCTCTACACGCACAAGGTTTCCCGAATTGGGGTACCTTACCTTTCTGGGGGTCCCTATCCTAAGGACTGGAGTATTTTAGGAAATTACCAAATACATCTACATATGCATATGCTTCTATAGATATATATATACACATACATATAT
>CAJNIZ010047178.1:10818-21406 GCA_905231905.1 Symbiodinium pilosum | reverse complement strand
AAAAAAAAAAAAAAAAAAAAAGTGAGCCTGGGAAGATGCAAGCAAACCTCCAATCCTGAGCCCCACACAGCCTAATCCTCATCTCGCTGCCCTGGACCCTAAGCTAAGCACTAAGTCCCGAAACGGTTACTAAGGGTTTAGGGTTTAGGGCACTTAAGGTTCAGGGCTTAAGGCAGTTTAGGGCTTAGGGTTCCCCATCCCTATGCCATCCTTGACCCCAAAGCCCTGAACCATAAACCTTGGTCTAGAAAGCCAGCACGTACCCCAGCACACCAATCTACTTTCCACCAAGTTCAAACAACGTTGAGTTAGAATAGCCCTACGCCCCTAAACCCTGAATCCCTAAACCTAAATTCTAAAACTTAAACCCTAAACCCTAATTAAACCTAAACCCTAAGCCCTAAACATTTTGGGGAGCTAGGCTTTCAAAGCAAGGCTTGACCCTGAAACGTCCCGGCGGCCTTGAACTTCGAGATCGAATTGATCTCTTCTAGCGTTCCGTCCTGGAACTCCCTAGAATGAAAGGGTTTGAGGTTTAGGGGTTTAGGGTCTAGGGATTCCCTAAGAACAAATAATCCTCTCCCCCTAATATCAATCAAAACCCCCCCCCCCCACCCCTAATGAAATATTCCCAATAGATTGTAACATACCATATTGGGGAGTATTTGATATTAGAGGGGGTGGGGTGGTTTTATATTAGGAGGAGAGCATTGTTCTGCTCTTATTCTGATACCGTATTGGAAGTATCCAAACCCTAAAGCCTAAACGGGAGGGGATCTCTGTTTCCCAATAACCAAGGCCAAAAAAAGTTTAAACTTCATTCTAAAGACCCAAAAAAGAAGCCCAAAAAGGCTAAAGTTCTTCTATGGGCTCAGTAAGGGATTGTTATCAGGAGACAGTGTGGCGGTGGAGGGCGTTTTGGCTTAGAGCTACCTGGGCCAATTTCTCAACTCCTAAGACGCTAGACTACGTGGCACTTAGGACCCCTACTAAAGGTTAACCCTTAGGTAACTATAATAAATTATTATGGAATCCCAAAGGGTTAAGGGTCTAAGGTCCAAGCTAAGTCCCAAGGAGTAGAGTATTGGGGATGTAGTGGTCAGGGTACGGAGAGTTGAGGTCAAAGGGTTCTGGGAGTTTATAGTTCCCCTTAAGTAGATAGAATATGGGGGTATATGGGGATCTTATTAGAATGTACCCTAAACCCTGAACCCTAAACCCTAAACCCTACCCTAGTAAACCTTATTAGAATGTACCCAAAACCATATTCTATCTACTTAAGGGGGACTATAGGTGCATGCTTTGGGCGAGTCAAGAAGAAGGTTCAGTGTAGGAGTTGCGGTTTACTAGGGTAGGGTTTAGGGTCTAGGGTTTAGGGTAAGTTCGGAGCTCTACAAAAATCAAATTTTTATGTCTTTATAAGGACTATGTAGAGACCAAGGGGGTAACAAAAATGGAAAACTTATGTTCAAACCTACCCCTGTTTAGGGTGTGGGGTTGGGGTGCGGCGTTTTGCGGGGTGAAATCTTTCGCATTCAGGAGCCACTTCTGCAACGAGGCTGGAGCTGACGTGTGAGCTGTAGTCAAAAACTCCTTAGAGGGGGTTATATAGGGATTCTTAATGGGGATACTCGGAATTGAGACTAGAGCTCATGTAGGGTTTAGGGATTTGGGTTGGGGCTTCAAGGTTTAGGGCTCATGGGTTCCAGTGGTTTCGGGCTTAATTAGGGCATAGGGCTGCAAAAGTTGACATAACGTGTCAGTCGCTGAAACTTTGCATACATCCTAACACTCACCCTTACAAAGCTCAAGGCAAACTTACATCGCCCTATTGGCCCTTTGTGGTCCGCTGAACCTCAAGTCCTCCTAGCCCGCTCCCTGTATGACAAGTCCTTGGACGGGGCACTCTGCCACAAGCCAACTTTCCTCAGCAGCTTGTGATACAGTTTGTGGCTCGTTGCTTGGAGGGCTATGTGGGGAATACGCTGGGATTATAGGAAGTTCCAATTTTGAGTGTAGATGTGTGCTTTTGAGAAACTCCAATGTACGCATGTTGCTTGAGTTGGTAGCTTACGAGCACTAGGTCAACATGTGGGGTTGATGAGGTTACCGTTTGGTTCACCGGGGCTTCCTGAGGTGTGTATAAGTTGAGCAAGGCTTTGAAAGCGTGTGTCTGTCAGCCGGCTCTCCAGGAAGAAAAAGGTAATAGTCATAAACAACAACTAACACTGAAAACGATAATGGATAATAGTAGCAATACAGCAATAACAACATGGCCTGTCTTCCTACCTTCTGGAACCTGGAGAAGCACAATGCCACGGCGCGGGTCCATCTACGAGCGCGTGAGACCCTATTCTATGAGCACGTTAGACACCCATGAGTCCGGTTGCCCACTACCTCTCAACTAAGAAACTCCGAAGCTGCATGCCTGAAAACCTTTGCAAGAAATTAGACTCTGCACAGTTGTCTGCGATTCCTTAAGGTGTGCTTCCACGACAGGCCCGGTGCTTTCGACTTGTCATATACATCGTAACCTGTAACGACAAGATCTCTCAAATGCTATCTACTTTGTACGTATGCCTAGCCGGCTAACCATAACGCCAACGCTTCCGGATGGAGATCAAACGATGTTGATAGCTTTCTGTAGGGCTTCCTTAAAACGAGCCATGAGCTTGATGACACTTACACGGGCATGTGACCACCTAGAAAGCCTTTGCTCTTGCTGGCAGACAAGGACCGTAATTTGGCACACGCCCACAACGTAATTTCGCCAAGCAAAGCGGATCCTCCTGAAACCCTAAACTGCAGCCCAAAAACGTCCCACTGACGACCGCCAGTTTGTACGGAGATGCCGGTGAGAAAGCTGCGCTGACCACGCGCCGGGCCTAAGTCAGAGGCAGCGCGAAGGGCGGAACATGAAACACCACAGAGCCCACTTCTAACTCGGCAGTGGTGAGTATAAGGCCCGTTTTGGAGTTCCATGTCACTTTGGGGGAGGGCAGGGGTTGGATGTTCGAAGTTGAAAGTGTCGACGTTATAGAACGCTACGTTTCCAAATAGCTTCTTCTGCTGCTTCTTCTGGATGTACGCTTTTTTCCCATCAACCAGCGCTAGCACGATCGAAACGCTGAACCCTAGGTAAACTGAAGTCACGAGCGGAACGAGGCCATCAAAAAAACACGCATGCTCAAATCATTCACCATTGGAGGATAAGTAACAAATACGACAGTCTCAATGACTACATAATAGGGGTGCTTAAGCATGTTTTTTGTAAAGGTGTTATAATTAGGGATACATGGGCTTAGGGTCTAGGGTAGTAAGTCTACTTCGTAAAACAGGTTCTGGGGCTTATGATTAGGTTGATTGGGGATAATCCCTGGACCCTGCGCCGTCAAATTTATACAGCCCTGTAATCATAAAGCCTTCAACGTGTCCCTAGGCCCACCCTATTTTGGGAAACCCACATACCCTTAAACTTATCTGATTCCTTAGGTCGCAACACCAACATCAATTTGATTAAGCTTCTCTGTTTGATTTTCGATTTGACTTTCCCGCTGAAGAAGCTGAATCCGAGACCGTGAGCTGCAAACCCGAAACCGGATAGAAAAACCGAACACAAACAGAATGACGTATCCGGGAGGCTGAACAACACAAAATAATACAACAACAAGGCAAATATGATCTAACTCCCTGCATGCTGGGGACGACAATGTTTCCACATAGAACACTAATCACAATACTTGAAAACCTTAACCCTAAATCCTAAACCGTAAACCCTAAATCCAATGGTACTCATACATCCCTGTATATCCAACATATCCCCAATGGAACACCGAACCCTAAGCGTGTGCCGGCCTCTTGCTTCTTGAAGCTCAACTTGTACGCTTTGTAGGACTTCGCCTGGCCGCGAGGTCTCAGAACTTCTTTTTATTGGCTGTTGCTAGGGAACTTCACATAATCACTATAAAACGGATGTATACTGAAAAGTCAAGTTGTCCTTATCGTGGTAACAGAGTTTAAAGTCCCTTAAAATGCGGGCGGTGTAGGGATTTTTCAAGCCTAGAGTTCCAGGATTAAAGTTCAGGGTTACGGTTGAAGGCTGCGAGTGTGAAGACATCTGCGGCGTTTACAGTGCGGTACAGTTACGCCATGGAAGCAGAAGGAAGGTGATTTTGGGAGAGTCCCGTTTAAGAGCTCTGAAATATTTGGAGGAATTGGTGATGTTGACAGCAGAAACACCCTGCGCAATGTCAACATACAAAATCCCCACAATGTCCTACGTGGGAGATCTGCGTGAAACCAGAATGCGGGTATTTGTTTTGCACTGATCTCGAACACTCCCCCACCACAAAATCTGCACCCTACATCCTAAACCGTAATCTCTACGCGCTACACCATCAAGCAACAGCCCCGATCGATCAATTTTGATCCTGTTTCATAAAACTTTACAGCATCGTTGCATTTAGACCTTAAGCCTTACATCGTGAACCGTAACTTTTGACTTCCACGCTCAAACCTAAACCCTACACCCCAGCTCCTCCCTTAGCCATCAGCTCTGAATCCCTAGAGCCCCACATAGGCCAGCGTTCCCACAAAGCCCTTCGCGAACCTCTGGTGCAAGCTCCTCCACACGGCGCGGCTGCAGCAACGGCCGGACCTCCAACCTCGGAGGGGTTGGGGAAGTGCGAGTTCAGGGCTTACTTGGGGGGTCAGGGGGACTTAGTAAGTAGGTTAATAATGGGGATAAATGGGGTTACTATATGGGCTATAGGGGTTATTAACCTACTTACTTAGTCTCCCTGACCCTCCAAGTAGGGTTTGGCGCTTAGAGTTGGGGGGCCAGGGCGTTGGCTCTGAGCCCAAAGCCCCACGCTGCTCCAAATATGCAGCATCTCACATGTGGGCGTGTCTCGTGATCGGCCCCCTCTTCTATACCCCACAAACCTGTTCAAACCTTATTCTAACAAGGCCCCCCGTCGAAAACCGTGTACTTGCAAACCCGAAGCCCGACCTATGGCCCTCAAGCCCCAAGTCCTAAATAAACGCCAAACCCCAAACCTTAAACCCTAAAAATCCTAAACTTTAAATAACAATTTCCATTTGATTTTCCATTATCCCTATATGACCCCTACATAAACCCTGCACCCCAAAGAGGCCAAAACCTCGGACTGAGGCTTTGGCGCTTCTCCCATGGTGTCTCAGCGGCGTCCCATGGCCCACACAGTAGGGTTTAGGGGAAAGAAGGGCTTAGCAGTTGGGGCCTGGCGTAAAAGCTAGGTAGGCAAATTAAATGGCTACTATCTGGTTAGCAGGGGACCTAGGGTATAATTAGTAACCTTCAGGCCTTATTTAAGGCTCGGGTATAAGCCACTCTATACCCTGAACCCTAAATAGTAGCTTCCATCTCATTCTCCTTTGCCCTGCAGAATCCCTATATACCCCCAGATTACCCCGCTTTAGACCTGAGGGTGAGGCTTTACGGCTTTCTGGGGCTGAAGGTTGATGTTTCTGCTGAGGGAGGCTGCATGTATAAGCAATACTGGCTCAAGCAAGGGTCTGCCTTTGGGGGTGTAGTGCAGTGTTCAGGGTTCAAGGTTTGGGGTTGAGGTTTCGGGGCTAAGGGTTGAGTGAGGGCTTAGGGTGTTGGGAAAGGTGTGGGTCAGGAGTATAGTGTGTTGGTGTGCAGGGTGTTGGGTCTCAAAATCCCAAGCTAAGCACTCCTGGCCCTGTGTGTCGCCGTAGTGACCGTGTCTGCTGTGAAGCTCACAAGTGCAAGCTGCATAGAGCCACGTTGGTTCTGACTTTAGGCTAAACAGGCGCAGTTGAGAGCTTGGTGTATTCAGGGTTTTGGCGCATCTTATTATCCAGTGTCATCTCAACAAGGATTTCCATGTGTTCTCAACGCCAACAAAACAAAGCATTCCCGCCACGCTAGGGAAATGAAGCTGTTAAACCAAGAAAACGCTCTCGTTTGCCAAAACACTATGCTGGTTAGTTTCTTCTCTCCAGGACAAAAGTGCACGTTGCACATAAGCCCTGAGCCCCGAAACCAACACGCCTGCCCTTCATCCATAAGCCGCGAAAGCTTTGGCACGCTTCAATGCACCGCTAGCTGCTAGCAAGAAAACACTCTGGACCCTAAACCCGAAACCTAGGCCCTAAACCTGAGCCCCGAAACCTGACCCTAAACCCTAAGCCTTAAACCCCAAACCTAAGCCCTAAACACAAGAACCTATCCATTCTTCTGAGAAAGCCCCTCATAATAAGGTTAAACAAGCGGCACCCCAAATATGATCCACAAGAGAGCTTCCCAGGATGAAAACATCCGATGGTGTAGAAGGTGGTTGTGGGTTGAGAGCTTGTTTAGGGCTTGGAATCCAAAACCTAAGATCTCACAACCCCTGCGCATGACCCCCACCCCTCCATGCCCCAAAACAAGACCTTGTCTAAAGATATACACGAAAGCACTGTTAACATGGAGTGTCTCAAGATAGTCCCTAGCTTCTCATTTCCCTATACCATCCTTACAACTTTAAATTCTCGGAAATTCCTAGGGCCCTCAAGGGTGCCTCAACTTTAGAAAAGCCCCCAAACCCGAAGCCCTAGCCCTGTATGTCCCTTACAACACTAAACCATGCAAATCCGCATAACCCTTTTCAGAAACTCAAATATCTCAACGGGATCTTGGTCGCGCCAAACCCCCGAAGCGAGTACCCCCTCACTCCCACATGACTCTCAAGTCTCATCTAGCAAAGGGATCGGGGTCACAACCAAATATCTATGTAAATTAATAAATATATATATATATGATATAATCACATATATATATATATACTTATATGTATCCCTACAATCCCCAGCTTGCATTTTATTCTGCACTGATTTTGCATTGGACTCTCAGCTGGAATCCCCTAACCCTGTACATCCCTCATATCCCCCTGGAATCGACCCAACCCTAAACCCTACGCCCTGAACCCTAGAACCCAAAACCCAAAACCCTTGAACCCTAAACGCTGAACCCCTAAAACCCTGAACCCTAGCCCCTTTTAAGGAACCCTGAAAACATGCCCTTTTCTGGCGTTAGAGGCGCTGAAGCGGGTCTTCTTCTTCCAGCGCACCACCCCAATCCATGAGTGGCCTTGCTTTGACAGGCTTTGGACTAGGGCTTAGGATTTGGGGTTGGGGGTTTAGAGTTTAGGAGTTCAGGGCTTAGCCTTTAGGGTTCGGAGTTTGGGGTTTAGGTCTTTGTGTCTAGTCTAGGGCCTAGGGTTTATAGGGCTTAGGGTTTAGGATGTGGGGCTTCAGTTTGAAGTTTCGGATTCAAGCCATTGTCAGTCAAACTAAGGCCCTTCTTGCCCTAAGTCTTATGGTTGGCAACCTCCCATTCAGGTTAGGGTTTGGGGTTATTGTTTTGCAGTTTGGTGTTTGGGGCCTCCTTTTAGGGTTCAGGAAAAGGCCCTAAACCCCAATGGGGCTCAGAGTTCAGGCCACAAATCCTGTACCAACCCGGTTTAGGGTGATGTAGCATCTTGCTTCGGCTTGGCCATACGTCTTGCAAATCAGGAGTTGGTGGATTTGGGACATGGCACCTACATAGCCCCCACATAATCCTATTCAACCTTATACAGACCGCATGTAACGGCTTTAAAGCTTCGGAGCTAGTATGGGTTCTCCGAACCCCCCCCTGTAATACAACCCTAAAGGTTCCCCCTGAAATCAACCTAATTAACCCCAAACAAGCCTGAATGAAGGGGGAACCTTGCGGGGGCAGTAGGGGAACCCATGAACTGCGTGAATAGGGAGTGTGGCAGATAGTAACTAGACTGCCTAAGTCAAAGGAGTCTTTAGGACCCCGAACTTAAACCCTAAATCCTGCATGGTGCCTTAACCAAACCCAGAGAGGACTCCATATAAGGCGCTCAGATTAGGAAAACTTAAGGAGAACTTAGAGAGCCTTGGGGGGGTAATCCCTATAATCCCCTACATAACCCTATATATAGCAGTTTCCATTTCATTTTCCATTTTCTTTTCCATTTGATTCTCCATTGTAACCAGGGAACCGTTAGGTATTGGCCCTCCTCCAGGATTCCGTGAGTGACACTTAAACCCTGACCAATGGACCCTTTGAGTAGGGTTTTTTTGGTGGTTGAACCTAGTAAGATTATAGTCTTTATGTAAAATACTAGACCTCAAAAGGAGGAGATAATCTTACTCCGTAGTGGGTACCATAATATCCCCAAATGAGATACTACTCCTTTAGGGTTTAGGGTTTAGGGTAGGGTTCAGGGCCCAGATGCCTGCACCCGTGCAAATGCTGGGAAGCCCTCAACCCTCACCAATGGGTGGTTCCTCCTTGGGATCATCTCAGAAAAGATAGACCTTTACGTTCCTTATTGGGTGCCGCTATGACAGAATGTGATTTTTTAGCAGTGAACCTGGTTGGTGGGATTCCTGTACTTACTGGCGCTTACGGGGGAATTGGGGGCTGAATGTAGGCATTTACGGGGATCATATTGGGATTGTGTCGGGATTACTCACAGGGTTTCACTCCCCCTTGACCCTAAATCCTAAACCCCAAGCCCTAAACCCTAAACTCTAAACCCTACACTATGAACCCTAAACCCTCAAGACAAAAACAAATCCATGTTGTATACGTTCACAAGCAGACACGCAAGTTTGTTTTCCCGGTGTTTTCATTTAAACCACTTGGGGCTGTTTCCAAGTCCATGCCCCGCCCAAAAGCCGCCAGGCGCCGAACAGCCAGAAACAAACCATACCAAAATGGTGTGGGGTGCAAGACTGCCCAAAACAATCCCAAAATAGTTTGGGAGAGCCCAATCGGCTTTAACAGAGTCCAGAAAAACCTAGCCCAGAAATAGTCTGGGATGGTAGAAATGGTAACAGCCCCAAAAAGCCGACACATGGTCTGGCAAAGCACCAAATAACCCAGAAAGAGGATTCAGCACCAAAACTGGCCCCAGAAACGGTTGGGAGCGCCCCAAAGAACCAGCCAAACAAGGTCTAGGGTTTAGGGTTAAGGGTTTGGGGTTTAGGGTTTAGGGTTTAGGGACAAAACCATCCGTGGTCAAATTCTCCACCAAACTAGTTTTGGACAAGTTGAAACCAACAACTCAGGCCAAAACTGAGGTCAAAACTCAGGGATCCAAACCCTATTCAATTTCTATAAACCCTAAACCCCAAACCCTAAAGCCCAAACCCTAAACCCTAAACACCCTAAATCCTAAACCCTAAATCCCACCACCGTACAGCCGACCTGTCGAAGACCTCCGCAAACTCGGACTGCGCCAGAAGCCTCGGTCATAACTTGCTGGCTATCCCAGACCGACCCCTGGGAATATCTAGAAAGTAGAACCCCCCAATATGGGTTTAGGGTTTAGGGTTTAGGTACCCTATACTACTACTGGGTAATTTCTAGAACCCCTTCAGGGGGTTCTACTTTCTAGATCCGCCCAGGGGTCTGGGATAGGCTTCCCCACAGGATATATTGGTCTTAGGGTTTGGGGTTTAGGGTTTGGGGTATATTGGTTTTAGGGTTTGGGGTGTATTGGGTTTAGGCTTTAGGGTATATTGGGTTTAGGGTTTGGGGTATATTGGGTTTAGGGTTTGGGGTATTTTGGGTTTAGGGTTTAGGGTACATTGGTTTTAGGGTTTAAGGTATATTGGGTTTAGGGTTCAGGAGGGTATATCGGGGTTATGGTTTGGGGTTTAGGGTTCAGGGTATATTGGGGTTATGCGGGTACAGGGTATATTCGGGCTGGGTAGGGTATGTAGGGATGATATAGCTTGTATAGGAGGTCTGCGGGTGGGGTTGTGTATGGGTTGTGTAAGGAATATACAGGGATAAATTCAAGGTTATATAGGGACTGTTTCAGGGTACTACAGGAACAGCTGCTAAGAGAAATGAGCCAACACCGGAACCAAGGGTCTGTTGTTTACAGTCGAGGGCGCAGGTTTAAGGTTTAGGGCTTCGGGTTTTGGGTTCTGGGCCGGGATTTCGGATGTGGGGTGTTGGTTTTAGAGCTCTAGGGTGTAAGGACGTGGGGGGCTGGGCTTAGAGCGTTGAGATCAGGGTGTATGGTTGAGTGGGCTTTGGGCATGTGGGTTTTGGATTCAGGGGTTTGGGGGGTCATAGGGTTTGGGCTTCAGTGATTGTAGGCATTCAGGGTCTGGGTAGGCATATTACGAAACGAGGGTTAGCTCTAATGGTAAAGAAGAAGAATGGTAGGGGGCTGTGGGATATTACCTGTTTAGCACTCGGGTTTCCCTAGTTCAGGGTTTTGGGCCGAGGCCTGAAGGGTTAAGTCCCAGGGTTTAGGGGCTCAAGGTTCAGGGTTAAGAGGGTAGGGTGAGGGTTTAAGGCTTAGGAACTCTGATGGAAGTGTGGCCGCATCTGCCGGTCTCATAGCAGGGCTTTTCATGAGGAGCACCTATCAGCACCATAAGAGCCATAGTCTAAACTCCTTAAAGGGGTTATATAGGGGATAATATAGGGGACTACTAAAGGGGATATTAAGGGGAATACTAGGAGTTTAGACAAAAACCACTATAATCCCCTACATAACCCTAT
>CAJNIZ010047178.1:0-10684 GCA_905231905.1 Symbiodinium pilosum | reverse complement strand
CCATAGTTTAAATTCCTAGTATCCCCTTTAAAAACCCCGATAACACTCCCTATAGCTCATAAGAAAGGATAGATTAAAGCTGCCATCCCGGCTCCCCCTCAAGCACCAGAAAGTTTCAGGACGCCACAGTTCGACGTGATGCGCCCTAAACCCTAAACCCTAAGCCCTCGACCCTAAACCCTAAACCCTGGACCTTGAACCCTAAACCCTAAACCCTAAGCCCTAAACCCTAAACGCTGGACCTTGAACCCTAAACCCTAAGCCCTAAACCCTAAACCTTGGACCTTGAACCTTAAACCCTAAACCCTAAATCTTACACCCTAAGCCCTAAGCCCTGGACCTTGAAGCCTAAACCCTAAGCCCTAGAGCCCTAGATCCAATCCAGGCCTCAAGTGGAGAATGGGATTCTCCCACGGACAGAGGAAGGAAACCCTAACGGCCCAAGTACCTACATATTGAGGTTTTAGGGTTTTACGGTTTAGGGTTTCTGGTTTAGGGTTTTAGGGTTTAGGGTGGACACTAAAAATCCACACGGTTTAAGGTGTAGGGTTTAGGGTGGATATTTAAAATCTTGCATGACTTTGAGGACCCGAAACCATGCGAATGATGGTACGATAGTACACTAAGGTCATGCAGGAGCTTTAGCATCTAACGGTCGATACCAAAAATCCTGCATGAGCTTGGCCTACTACAGTACCACTATTCCCAAGGTGTAAGGTACTTAGGGTCATGCAGGATTTTTTGTATCCACCGTAGGGGTCGAAATGAGCTGGAGGGCTCAATAGACCAGAGGTCCCATTGTGGGCGCACATATCATAGGGGTTATAACAAATTGGGGTTGATTAGTTGGGCCTCCTGTTTATGGAAACTCCAGGCAGGAAGGCCGCGAAGGGTCCAATTATGCAAATGAAAAGGCTTCAGGTCCTCAATACTAAAATCTGAAATGCTTTATACCCCTAAGTACTAAGCTCCACTGCAGTCTGTATACCCGTGCTTGCTCAAAGGGCAGTTAACTCAGCCTCCCTCCAAAGGGCTTATATAGGGGATAACTAGGGGTATTAGGGTATTAGGGTTTAGGGTTTAGGGATGTTCGCGTGAAATCCACCCTGCCAGTATCAGCTTAGGAAAGAAACCTCCGAAAGTACCCCTGCTGAAGCTGATTGCTGTAGTGCCCCCACAAAGTATTATGGAGTTTAAAACCTGAACAACTACCAAGGTTTAGGGTTTGGGGATGTTTCGGGGGTCCATTTGAGATACCCGATACCAAAATTAGAGGAGGAGTCTGGGGCAAATGATGATTATTTTGGCTTCTAGATCAGTCTCCCACGACATGGGCCTTCACTGTTGGGGTCGTTTTACAGCCTAAGATGTACAAACCGCGTAAACTGTAACCCTAAACCCTAACCCTGAATCCCCTTGGACAGGCCAGAAGACTCTTGGAAGCTTTAGGGTTTCGGGTTTCGGGGCTTGAGTTTCTTACCGGGGTTTAGGGTTTGTGCTTGCAGGCATTTTGGTAATTCCAACCCCCCATGTAAGCATACAATAGCTAATTTGGGGGGGTTGGGGTCGAAATCACCTTACTACCGTTGATACTAGAATTCCTGCACGACCCGAAATACCTTATGCACTGGGAATTCTATGGTATTGTAGTATACTAAGGTCATGCACATTCCTAGTATCACCAAAAAGGTTTAGGGTCTAACCTCAGCTTCAGTGCGGCCATAGGGGCAAGGTCATTCGAGCAGAAGGCAGAATTTTGCGCGCAAGGAGGCTTTCTTTGAGATCATCCTGCATTCGGGCTTCAGGGTTGAGCTTTTAGGTCTTGAGAGCCATTTCGAGACTAGGGCTTAGGGTTTAGGGGGCAGAAACCAAGGGCCAGGGAGTATGGACCCCTGATAGGGGCCCTTACTGTAGTCGAACTTTTTCCCATATACATTCCTAAGGATCTCCTAAATCACTTATGAACAGGTCCCCTTCCGAGACGAGAAGGGAAATGAATGCGTGTCCCAAACTGAAACCTGCCGGCTAAATAATTAGGGTTTAGGTAGCGCTTCCATGGCCTGAAATAAAGCAGTTTTCGAAGTCTGTTTGAGGAGGACCCCCGCCCTGTAATAGTGGTAAAATACAATAGGAGCCTAATATGGTCCTTGTTCTCCCTTATAGTCTTTATTACAAGGCGGAGGGCTCCTAATGTTTATTCTACACGAACCACCATGTAAGGTGAGGTCGAGTTAAAACATCACACTTAAGTCGGGGGCGCTCCAAATGAATCCCTATATGAGCTATAGCCTAAAGTCCTTAAAGGAGGCTATATATGGGGTTATATAGGGGAGTATTATAGGGGTTATTAGGGGATGATGGGGGATCCCAAATGAGGACCCTAGAACCCTTTAAAAACCACTAGATCCCTGGGGTCACTTGGAACCCCCTATGTCAGGAAACTTCCTGAACCCTAAACCCGAAGCCCTAAACCCTAAATCCGAAGCCGATAAAAACCCTAAACCCTTAATCCTAAACTCTAAATTTAAATCCTAAACCCAACAGTGTCCTGCTGCGGTCCAGCTTGGTCTTGTGCTTTGCTACGCCTGGGCAGTTCACGGCTTGGGCGTGTTGGGGCCAGCGTCTGGTTTCCTGGTTTAGGGCTTTTTAGGGTTTAGGGTTTAGGGCTTCATTAGTTTAGTTGGTTCTGTCTTTAGGGTTTAGAAAGTAGGGTTTGGGAGAGGGTAGTGATTCGTGATATGGCTGGGTGCATGTGATTTCCAAGCTTACTGGTTATAAGTAGGGATCAAAGGAATACATTGTATAGGGACCATGCCCTTATTCGCTACTAGGAACCAGTAAGCGATTGGTTTACTTAGGGTTTTGAATGAAGGGTTAGGGCCAACGGTTCCTCAGAGGGTACTGCGAGAAAGTATAGTTCCCATTCCTGAGTGCCTTTGAGTAAATTACAGCTAAAAGTTAGGTTTAAGAAGAACCCAATTTGGGGCTAGGGCTTATAAGGAACAGGGGTGATCTTGGTGCGTTTTGGGAAATGATACCCTCCGGGATCTGGAGTATGTGAGAGGATTGTTAGTGTGTCTCACGACATCCTAAACCCCATGAAATTCCAGCAGGAATGAAGCAATTCGAATGGAGCATAGGCTTCAGAGTCTAGGGATTTGAGTTTAGGGTTTAGAGGCTCCCTGAAAAACGAGGACCCATACAGGCCCTTTTCAAAAACACAGTAATCTACAAATCGCATGTTTCAGGTTCCTTTTTTTGGTGGGGAAGACAAACTGTAGATATGAGCTGTAAGCTAAACTCCTAGCATCCACCTTGAGAGACCCTATAATACTCCCCTATATAATCCCCTATATAACCCCCTTTGAGGAGTTTCGACTATAGCTCATAACATATCTCTTTACAAGCTAGGCAGGTATTACGATTCACTGGTGCTGACTATGATAGGAACTCTGAGAGAATGTAGTATATCGCGTCATACTAGCTTGGATTTGTCCCTACCTTGCCCTACATCCCATAAGCCAGGACAGTATCCCAGTTCAGGGTCCTGAGTTTTGGGTTTCCTTTTTCTTTTCAGTTTCATCCTTCATTATCCTGAACCCATGTCTGAACCTGCTGCAGATGAGGTAAGGCACAAAACTGTCAGCTTCAAAAACTTCGGAAACCCTGGAGGCATGCCCAGATATCTGATTCTTCATTGTGATGCTCCTGAAAGGGTTTTGTGTAGTATAGAGGGGAACCAAATGGAATATGGAAAATAACATGGAAACTGGGATGATACGGCGGTTTATAAGGTTTATGGCTGGGTAGGGCAAAATTCAAGCTGGATTGTAGGGTTAAAAAAATGCGCCATCTTATCCAACAATGACCTACCTGCCAGCATGTCGTCTATGAGCCCAGGAAGACAATGCGGGAGTATATACCCTGCCACAATACAGTAGTTTCCATTTGATTTTCCATTACCCTAAAAATCCCCTAATATAACCCCAATATGTACCCTACAATCCCTAGATAAACCCCATAAAACCCTACAGGACCCTATAAAACCCCATATAAGTTGCCCTCACAGTCCGCCAAGAGTAGCAGTGTCCTTATCATAGTTACTCTCCAAAAGGGAGGCTATAATTTTCAAGCTCGCAATACTGCAAGGTCTAGCAACAACCTGTGAAACTGCTTCTCGAAAAAATAGATCAGGACCACCCGCTATGTAATGTTGAATTTAGGACCCATCACGTCCCGTGATACTGTATGCCTCTTCCTAAGATTCCGAAGATACGCCTGTTTTGACCCACCGCTGGCATATCTCATATAAACTTGTATAACCCAGACCCATGACTAATAAACCCCCTCCCCTGAATTGGGATTGCTTGTAATAAGGATCCTAAAAAATTAAACCCCTCAAAAGGAGGGGGTTTATTAATCAGGGGTCTACATTATGAACCAGTTTCCATTCCATCTTCCATTTCCTTTTGCAATCCATTGAGCCTAAACCCGAAGCACCACCTACCCAACCCTGGCCCCTATACTGCCTGAACTCTACACCCTGCCTACCCCAACTCTAAACCGTAGACCTCAAACATGAAACCCTGAACCCTAAACTATAAACCCTCACTCTCTGCAAGCGCCGAGCTTTCGAGGTGTCGTGGCGTCTCCGACCAAAGCCTGAACAGGTCAGGGTTTGGAGTTTAGGATTTAGGTCTGAGGGATGCTGAGGGTGTAATTCTCAAGGATAAACTCTAAACCCTAAACCCTAATCTGTACACCCTAATCCCTAAACCCTAGCTTAGAGTTCTAGCAAAAGCCCATTGGACGAGGTTTACAGGTGCGGGGCTCTTAGCTTAGGCTTAGTGTTTTGGACTTGGGGCTAGGTAGGACCTCAAGCGATATCACTGCCAAAAAAATCCCAAAGCCACAAATCCCTAAACCCCAAGCCCTCAATCCCTAAGCCTTAAATACCCAAGCCTTAAATCCCTTATCCCTAAACCCTGAATCCTAAATCCTTTAACCTTAACCACCAGATCTTAGGTTAGGCGCTTTAAGTTTTTAGGACACAGCGTTTGGGACTCGGGTCTGGGTAGTGCCTCAATAGACCCGCCCGGGCCCTTCTCAGCGGGAGCTGGGGAGATTTGGGTGTATAGTCCAGACCAAACTAGCATGCAGCCCTCTCAAAAGGATACGACTTCAAAAAGCACTGTTGAAATTCCAGGCGACTTTGGGGAGACTAGGTCGCGCACATGAGGCTTTGTGGGACATGTCTTGAGATGAACGGTCACTTCAGCTGGTCCTCAGAAGAAGCCTCGTTTTGTTTACAGGCTCCAACTTTAGGATACCAGCTTACAAGGCTTTGGGAGTGGAGTAATGTTGGTACTTTCAATGCTGATACAGTTGTGTTTGGTAGCAGTAACCACATTACCATAAGGGCACCCTGTTTTTTTGCTGGTTGATTTCATGAAGCAACCCACAACTCAAAAACGGTGAAAGTTGGATATTAAGGGGCTTCCTAGGTTGTTCAAATCTGCATCCCAAGAGGACCCTCTCGGAGCTGCTCTGTTAACAGAAAACATGGGTTTAGGGTTTAGGGTAAGACTAAACTATGTGATTTAGGGCTTAGGGTTTAGGGCTTCTCAACTGGGCAGCCTACGCCCCAAAACCTAAATCCATTCATGGGACCTGCTCATTCTCTCCTCCCCCTGTAATTACCATATGGCCCATGGTTCATACTGATGGTATTTGGTATTCCCAAGTGGACACACCATGTACATAGATGTATCTATGCACCCACATCAGCATGAAAAAAATCCAGCTCATTTTCCACTATCGTTTCCATGTGATTCTCCATGTTGCCTAAATACCCCTATGAACTCTTCTTGAAAGGGACCCGAATATGTTCTTCGTCGATCATATATAACTCCAACACAACTACAAACCTGGGACTTTGCACAATCCCCTTCACGAAGGCCTACTCAAAAAACACGCTTTTGGGTATAGGGCCCCTTGGGTTTTGACTATCAGGGCTACACAAGGTCACTTCCCCTAAGCCCCAAACCCTACACCCTTACCCGGTAAATCCCAAAACGTACATCCCAAAACCTAAACCCTGAATCCTCACCCCCACATGTAAGCCACAGTCTACACTCCTAGTATCCCCCTTAATAACCCCTATACTCCTCCCCTATATAACCGGCCCCTTTCAGGAGTTCCCTAAACCCTAAACCCTAAACCCTAAACCGTGTGATCATGGCTCATGTAAGGACGGCTCGCCGCAGCCTCAAGAAGGCGACATCGCTTGTCGCGCTCAACCTGTAGCACCTGGCAGTCTGTCAATAGATTCCGTATAGGGTTTAGGGTTTAGGGTTGAGGGTGTACAATCCCAAATGAACCAGAATCTAAACTTCTTAAAGGGGGGCTTATATAGGTTTTAGGGTTTAAGGTCTAAACTCCCTAAAGGGGGTTGTATAAGGGAGTGTATAGTGGACTACTGTATGGTTATGAAAGGGGGATACAAGGAGTTAAGACTATGGGTCAAATAGACACCCTACGAATCTCCTTCTTGTACCAGATATGTCCATACGGTTCCCAAGGGTACCCCTAGTTAGTTTGAGGAACTCAGCTGATAGCGGCCAGCCACAAAACTCAACTATGGGTTTGGCATCCATGGTTACGGGCTTAGGGTTTAGGGCTTACGGCTTAGGCTCAAGGTTCAGAAGAGGGCTTAGAATTTAGGGCTCAGGGCTTAGGGCTTAAAGTAAAGCCTTGAGTCTAGGGTTCGGGCTTGGGGAAGAATTTGGTCTTGGGATGTTAGGTTTCGGGATTTCGCAGCGCAAAACCGAAGTCAAATGATACGGTAATAACAATGATGATGTGCGGGCTTCTGCTGAACCATTGTTGGTACGAGAAAGAAGGAGAGCGACAGCGATGACGGCCCTTACCGATTCCAGTAGTTCATTGGCGTGGTACCGTAGCAAGTGCAAGACTCATTATGCATGCCATTGCTGTCAAAACGAGTTCACCGGGAGGCGGCACTAGACATGTTTCGCCGGTGTTCGTTTGATGTGCAGGGGGGGCTCCAACAATTTGCAGCAAGGTTTCATGAGAGCCTATGGTGCACTGACATGCGCAGAATTGAGCTGTCATTTAAGCATTTTCTATGTATCAAATTTGCAAACACTGGAGACAATGTCGGAGTTATGGGCGGAAATGCAGAAGTCTCTCACTCAGGCCCCGTACGATTGACCCCTGACACCTCCCCCAAAAAGCCAGGTATTTCAATTTCTAGTACCTTAACCCATTACCCTAAACCCTAAACCCTAAACCCTAAACCCTGAACCGCAGGGCCTAGGTCTAGAGTTGACAGCTTAGGGGTTTGGGTAGTACTGATACACACCTCGGCTTTAGACACGCAGATGGCGATCTCTTTAGATGGGGTTCCATCTTACAGCTTCGCATTCACGTTATTCTGGTACTGGACATAAAAGATAATAGGGGTCAAATCTTGAATAAGCCTAGCTACAGAAAACTCGCAGGAGTGCCTAATCTTCAGAGATCGCCACCACAAGGAGTTTTTGATCGACAAAACTTTTTCAATAGAGAGAATTACGGAATGGTTTCAACTTCTTGGGGCGGTCTCCAGAACCAAGAGTAATGTAAGTAGTATGAACTCTGCTTTGTTCCGTGCTAGCTCTGACGACGTTGAGTTTTGAGGGTGGATCCTAACAGTTGAGACGCTTCGCCCCAAAACCTTAAACCCTTAACCATAAACCCTGAACCCTAAGTCAGAAAACATAGAACCTAAACCCACCTGCAGGGTTTTCCTTCTCAAACGGACAGGGGACGGACCCCATTGATTCATTGCATGATGCAACTACTCGTAATTTACAAAAGGTTTCCATGTTCCTAACCCCTAAACCCTAAATCCTAACCCTAAGTCCCAGAATCAAAAAGAGGCCTAGCTATGGATTTGAAATTCAGCGTCCCACATTGCACTTTATCCTCCCTAACTATCCGAAACCCAGGGTTGCTCTGCGGGCTTCCATTCTGTGGGCTCAATGCCCGAGGCCACACTATCACCCTAAACCACAAGCCCCTAAACCCTAAACCCTAAACCATCCTCCTTTCTCTCACAGAATTTTTGGAAAACCGATTCAAAATCTCCCCCTCAAGGCCTACTTGGAGTTTAATCTGAAAAGCCCTACAAGTCCGTAGAGTATGCTCGAGTATGCCTTGAGCATAGGACTCCGTATGTTTACCCTAAGAGCTAGCCCGAAGCTCTTAATGTAGGATCCATAAACCATGTTTTTCGAGGGTTTAGAAGCTCAAGGGCTTTACAGGTTTTGGGTTCAGGGATGTTGCTTAGCGCTTAAGGTTTAGGCTTTAGGGCTTAGGGTTCAGGGTTTAGGGTTTCGGGTTTGATGCTTAGGGTTTAGTGGTTTAGGATTTAGGGATTGGGGGTAGGTGGGGATACACCAGGTTTGGAGGCTCCGGTTGCAATCTCTCATGCAGCCTCCTCCAGCAGCTGCAGCCGGCGGAACATGTTCTGATTCAAGCTCCTGGGTTGAGGGCTTGGGATGTAAGGTTTCGGCTTCAGGGTTTTAGGGTTTTGGAACCCTAAACCCTAGACCCCTAAACCCTAAATCCTAAACCCCTAAGCCCTAAACCCCTTAAATTGGGTTTTGGGCTTCGAGCTTTTAAGGTGCAGGGAATAGAGTTTGGGGCTTCGGGTTTAGAGTTTGGGAGTTAGGGTGTTGGGTGTACATTTTGGGGGCCTTGGTGCTTTGGAAGTTCGAACTGCTGAAGCTCCCATGATTAGCAGTTTAGGGGCTTAGGGTTTAGGGTTTGAACCCTGTAGCCCAAGTTGCAGCGCAGGCGCAGGATATCAGAAATGCGCATTTGTGACTTAGGAACCTTTCCTGAAAATCATTCGCAGCCGTAGGACAAGCTCTTCTACAGAAGGCGTACAGAAAGCTCTGAACCCTAACCTCTAAACCCTAGACCCTAAACCCTATATAATCCTTACATCACCCCTATATAAACCCCTAGAACCCCTTTAAAGGTACCCCTAAACCCTCTCCCTCTAAACCCTAGACCCTAAACCCTAGAGACAAACTTCTGAAGGCAACCCGGTCTCTGCTGCAGGGCAAGCCTGTGGCAAGCTATGGATCTTTTCGTGCTCCGCGTTTAGGATTTGGGGTTTAGGGCTTAGGGTTTGGGGTTAGGGTTTGGGGTCTGGAGGTTGCGGTTTGGGGGGTCTTCAGGGTTCAGGGTCTTGGGCTCAAGGTTTAAGAAGGCCGGGGGAGGGATTTAGGCTGACAGCCCTCATCAACCAACCGCAGGAACCACCCACAAAAACAAAGGCTAATGGAGATTTGCCAGGCCAATGCGCAACTTAGGGTTTACTGTTTCTCCTTCAGTAACAGTCCCTTCTGAGGATTTACCCTCACTTTAAGTGCCTCTTATGGCATTATGGCCACCAAGTCATCCACTCGCAAAAATCAGTGAAGGGGTCAGGGCAATTGCCCATAAGAATTCCCACGGTGTAGATCTTAGCCTTCCCAGACCTAACATGAAACTCCCATGTACTCAGATGCTGACATGACAGCAGAGTCTGTAGGGCCCGTTCGGGCTCCATCTGACTGTCGGGGGAGTGTAGGGTTGAGGGGTATAAGCTGTTAATCACCCTAAACCCTAACCATTACACATAAATGTATCTTGTATAGCACATATAGCAATAGGAGCACACAGTAGCAGCCCATTGGAGGTACAAATTGTGGAAACCCTTCAAGAGTTTGCACATAAACCTTAATTCTAGGGTTTAGGCTTTAGGTACACCCTAAACACTAAACACTAAACCGTGTGTGATCTTCAAGTTTGGTCGGGGCACGGCTTCAGGGATCTCAAGATGAGCAGGAATATGCCCCTCCCCCTGTTGTTCTGCCCCCCACCCCCACTAAAATCAAATGTCTCCGTTGCGATACTCTAGAACATATACGGACTATTCCATATTAGGAGGGATGGGAAGGGTTCTAACATCAGCGGGAGGTTAGAAGAAAGTGCCTTTGCTGACCGCCACAAGCGCCTGCGGATAAGAAGTAGTTGCCCTCACTGTCTTCATCTCTACTGTGGAACGCAGACCCCGGGAGGATCTACAAAGTAAATCCGTTAGGGTTCAGGGTTTAGTGTACCACATGGTTCTAAGAGGAGACTCTACTTTTTAAATCCTCTGTTGTCTGGGAAATCGATTCGCATGCATGAGGCACTCGATGGCCACTGCTGCACACCAGTCATCCCCCTTACACCATTCTGCCACAAGCAGCCCTAGTGTTTGAGGTTTGAAGCTTAGGGTGTTGGGTTTTGGGCCTAGCACTTTAGGTTTACGGCTTAGCGGACCACAGCACTCATCCAACCGTTGGTAGCTATCAATAAACCCCGAAAATGTTTTCTAGGAGTTTAGACCCTAAACCCTAAATCCCAAATAATCCACTATAGAACCACCCTTTAAAAAGTTTAGACTATATCCCTAGATAATCTTCGATTAATGCCTTCACCCTCCCCCAACCGCGGCCTGGACTCCAGCTGAGCGATCCTCTGATCCAGCCTTTGACGGCGGTTTCCGGTTTGGGGTTTGGGGTGTTTAGGGTTTAGGGTTTTTACTGCTTAGGCTTTAAGGGTGTTCAGGGTTTAGGGTTTA